>MU227824.1:2302199-2323234 GCA_018584345.1 Thuja plicata | reverse complement strand
TCTATAATCCAGATATCATTCTTACTAATCTTAGATATGAGTGTAGTTTCTTCATACCTTTCATCTTCATCTGAATCATCCTTCATAGCTACAAATACTATCTCAATATCATCATCTGGTTTGGTGTTAGTATCTTCATCTTTGCAAGCAGCTAGATAGCTATCCTTCTTTCCTTTGTCCTTGTAATCTAAGGTATCACTTCTTTTTGATTTTTGGTAACCTCTGTAATCTTTGTTATCACCTCTGTCAGATTTTTTCTCAAAAGATCTATTCTCACTTCTGTCATCTTTTATTTTGTTAGGACATCTTGCAGCAAAGTGTCCAAGCTCTTTAAAATTAAAACATACAAGCGGAAACTTACCTTTGTATTTACCTTTACCTCTTACAATTGTTGTTGCCATGAGTGCTTCAATTTCATCTAGATATTCTTCTTCACTTTCACTTTCACTGTCTCTTCTAGATGAGTGTCTCTGACTAGATTTGATTATTCTCATAGAAGACTTGAATGTAGACTCTAAAATAGGTAAGACACTCTTATCAAAGTTATTCATCTCAAATGAAATTAGTCTACCAATCAGGCTATCAAGAGTGACTCTATTGTTTGCTACTACTCTCATTTCTTGAATAGTAGAGACTCTAATAGAATATATAGGCAATAAGGTTTTTAAGATTTCACTTACCACTATCTCCTCTTCAAGTGTACCTCCAACCCCTCTTATAGCATTGACTACTTTAATTCTTGTGCTGTACTAAGTGATGTTTTCACCTTCTTTCATTCTTAGATCATCAAAATTTCCTATAAGGCTTTCTTCCTTGGCTTTGAGAACATTTGCATCACCTCCATGTACAAGCTTTAGCTTATCCCACATTGTCTTTGCATTTTTGCAATCTTTGACATCCTCAAATTTAGCATCAGAGAGTGAGGTTGAAAGCTCTATAACCATGCAGTTATGTTCATGCTTTACTCTCAATTGATCTACCATCAATGGTCCTATAGGAAACACATATTTAGTAATTAAGTATTGAGTAATATCATTTCCAATACTTGATAAGTGAATCTTTATTTTTCTTTTCCATGAAGCAAAGTTGTCCTTGTTCAACTTGGGCACATCTCGTCTATTCATCTTGTGATCTTTACTTAGGACTTGAAACCTTCCTTCTAAGAACACAAGTTATGATACCAATTGTTAGTAATAACTGAGAGGGGGGGTGAATCAGTGACCTCAAAAATTTATCCTTTAATCTTTAATCCACCAATTAATACACCTCAGATTATTAAGTCCCTACAAGATGTATGCCTTGAAATTATTGAAATAATTAAATGTCTGTTAGTTTACCTTGTCTTTCCTTCTTCTCCTTGATTACTGATAAGCATTAAAACTTATTTACCAATACTTAGTAAATATGTAGAGTATACCAATCAATCCATAAATGCAGATGTGAAATGTAAAACAATAAAGTAATAAACCATACACACATAACACAGATTTTAACGTGGAAACCTTGTTAAGGGAAAAACCACTGGGACTGGTACCCTAAATTTTCACTCTTCTAAAGTGAGCCCTATTAGGAGCCAACCTTGTTAAAGGTTAAAAACACACTGTTAAGTGCAACCTTGTTAGAAGATGTTTATATATAGATTGTCACTAAGTATCTGGCATCTACGCTACCATCCTTGAATCAACCTCTAGATTATCAATAGGCTTTATGCTAATCTTACTACCATCCTTGAATCAACCTCCTTCTTAGAATATCAATAGGCTTTAGGTAAGATTGATGCTACTATCATGAATCAACCTTTTTGGTAATCTGTTAGGATGTACCTCAATTATAGAAGATGGTTAAGTCCTACTCTGCTAAGAGACTTAATGCTTCGATGGTTAAACTGAAACACAATGACCTATTTCTACTGCAACTTTGAATTGTAGATATTCAGATCTATTTATGTATAATACCTCTCTGATCAATGTATCAATTTAATTCCTTTGTGCTTCACACTTTCTACTTAATGATGTTGTGCTTTGTTGTTCGTCGGTGTCTAAAGAATTCATTAGCTCTCCTTTAGCTTGATTGATCAAGACTGTATGAAGCTTAACCTTCATCAGTTTCTCTTCAACATCTTCTCTCAATTCAATCCCTTGTGTATCTAAGTACCTATGGAAATGAATTATGCTTGTCTCTTATATAGACATGATATTCTAATTCTTGATTCTTGATTCTTGATTCTTGGCATGAAAAATAATCCAGCCAAATTGATTTACAACTTTAACTCCTGATTTATCTCGTAGTTATCTTCTTGCCAATTGTATAAATTAATTTATTTAACTATGGTCGAATAAAAAAATTAAAAAAACTAGTTAATTCTATCTTTAAGCTCTGCCAGCTAGATATTTTGTCATTTTCTGATCTCTCTGTTCTATCGATCAATTCTGCAGTTCGTCGCTGGTGACAACTGCCAGTTCCGTCGATGCAACTTCAATTAGCTTTGGGATCTCTTTCTGTCGAGAATCATTGGATCTTGATCATCAGGAAACACTGTTTTCATCTCATCAAGCATCCTATGATTCTAATTCATTGGGAAACACTATCTTCTGCTTGTTGGGTATCACTGTGACTTTATCTACGTCTTTACCGATGGTGTGCACTCCGCCGGTGTGGTTTGTCACTTAGTGAATAATTGACTTTTATGCATTGTTGAAAGCATAACCTCTATTCCATTGATTCTCTAAATTCTTTGGCATTATGTATATGACCATATAGATGATATCAAGTTTACATCAATGACAATACAAACCATTAACTGATTTAATGTCTTACACCATCTTCAACTTAACATTATCAAACATTCAATCAGTTACATATCATCAAAAAAGGGGTTGCAAAACAAAGTTTTAGATGCCCTTAGTAGAAGGATACTTACCATCTAAGAGATTCAGTTACAAAGTACAAGTGTTGAAGGTTTTAAGGACCTATATGAGAGAGATTTATATTTCTTAGAGATATATAAGGTGTGTTAAAATCTTGAGAATCACTTTCATAGTGAGTTTGTAGAGTATACATTGTAGAATGTGTTTCTATCCAAAGGAAAGAAAATATGTATTCCAAGAGGTTCAATAAGGGAGAACCTTATACAGGAGAAGCATAATGGAAACCTAAGTGGACACTTTGGATTGAATAAGACATTGGACTTAGTAGAGAGATTATATTGGTGGCCAAAGATGTAAAAGGAAATAAGGAGGTATGTGGAGTAGTGTGGCATATGTCAGAAGGCTAAAGGCACTTCATCTAATGTAGGACTTTACCATCCATTACCCATCCCAAGTAGATCTTGGGAGTGCATAAGTATGGACTTCATAGTGGGGTTACCTAGAACTCCAACTGGTTTAGACAGTGTATTTTTAGTGGTAGATAGGTTTAGTAAAATGAGCCACTTCATACCATGTAAAAAAATAAATGATGCCAGCCATATTGCCTACTTTTTCTTCAAAGAAGTGGTAAGGATTCATGGCCTACCAATGAGCATTGTTGTAGACAGGGATCTAAAATTCATGGGTCACTTTTGGAAGACCCTATGTAAGAGGTTAGGGACAAACTTGTCTCATGGATCTACCTATCATCCTCAAATAGATGGGAAGACTGAAGTAATCAATAGGGTACTTAGGAAATTTCTTAGATGTCTGACCAGGGATTATGGACAAGGTTGGGAGCAAGTTATTCCATAGGCAAAATTTGCCTATAATGATAGTACCAATAGAGTTACAGGGAAGAGCCCATTTGAGATAGTGTATGGGGCACATCCAAGGGGTGTGATGGAACTCAAAGACCTCAAAGGATATTAGGGAATCAGTGGGCATGCTGATGATTTTGCACAATCAATGAAGGAGGTTCATGAGAAAGTGTAAAAGACCTTGATGGAGGAAAATTAAAAGTTAAAGGCAAAGAAAGATGAGGGAAGAAGAGAATTGCAGTTTGAAGTGGGTGAATTAGTCATGGTGTTCCTAAATAAGGCAAGACTACAAAAAGGGATACCCAACAAGCTACAACTGAAAAAAAAAATTGGACCTTTTAAGGTATTGGAAAAGTATGGACCTAATGCATACAAGATAGAGTTGCCCAAGGAGACGTCAATTTATCCAATCTTCAATGTGAAAGATTTGATCAACTATAAGGGGCCAGATATGGATGAGATGCAATATAGAATAGAGCCCATTAAGGACATGGGAGAGTTCAAGACTCTGGAATAGGACAAATTAAAAGTTGAGAAGATATTGGATTCAAGGGTGAAAAAGTAAACAAGACATTAGATCTACATGGAGCATCTGGTGAATTGGAAGCAACAACTAGAGTGAGAAGCCACTTGGATAACTGAAAGTGACTTCAAGAAAGATGGAATCAGTGAGGAGTTCCTATCACCAAAAGTTCCTTAACTTTCCTGTTGTAGGAGGGAGTATGGTGCACGAGCACCCTTAAGGTCTATTAAAAGATCTTAATCAAATTTGGCTTGTAGTTTGGTTTGGCCAACCATCCATGAATAAGGACCAAGTATAAATTCTCTAGTGTGTAGTTTAGGTTTGGAAAGATTAGGGTTGTGTTGTTTGAGTCTAGTTGATTCTAGGAGTCTAATCCCTAGAAGTCAACTCAAAAGTCAAAGAGTTGACCAAAGTCCCAAATTGGGAAGATTTTTAATGTTTTGATGTTTTGTAACCATTTGATGTCAATTGGTGAATTTTGAAACCAATTAGGACACTCAAAATGGAAAAGTTGCAATTTTGACAAAAGTTGTCAAAGTTGTCATGATAACTTTTAAAAGTTGTCATGACAACATTTCCTAGATTTTAGGAATTGGCCATTAAGGTGCCCAAATCCCAACCAAATGGTCAAAATAGATGGGATAGGAGTATATAAGGTGAATCCAACCCTAATTTGTCAGTTCATTCTCATATTGTACGTACTGATTGCAAGGAAGAACCAATTTTAAAGTGTAAATTTGTGACAAAGCCATCATCCATCACTTTATTGGATTGACTGGAATTAATGAATGATTGGTAAGTGTTTTCAATTTAGTTTCCAAGCTTTGTGTGGTTTTAGTTGGTTAGTTTGTACATTTTGGTTAAGCTTTGTCAAATTATTTGTGTTTTCCAAGTTCACTGGCCAGTTTTGGTCTAGTTATGTAAATAATGAGTTTCTTTGGAGTTCCCGTGGCTCAAAATCTATGAGAACTTGGAATACACTAAGACCTTGTATATGCTATGTAGATATGGCTTTTGGAGTTTGTGAGTGCAAGGAAGGCTTGAGAACATTCAGGCCCTAGGCGAGTGGGAATAATTCTGGCTAGGGAATCTTAACAAGACAGTGGCGATGGAGATTACAGAGTGATTGGTATGAGCCAATAAAGAATTGGAAAGTGTAGAGGCAAGTGGGGTAGACCTTTGTGTGGAAGGAAAAGATCAAAGGAGATCATCTTATTGGAGAAAGAAGACCAAGTTACCAAACTAGTCTATATGCCTTTGAAACCCTTATTTTTAGGGGTTTGGTAGAAGTCCCTTGTATGGATAGAGGTGAAACCAAATACCTAAAAAATATTGAAGAGTAAGAAAAAACCACAAAGAATATGCACTTTTTTTCTAGTGTTGTTAAGAGAATTTGGGAGGAAAATCACATTTTCAGTGATTAGGAGGGCTAATAGGCCTAAAAAGGCTACAAGGCCTAAAAGGTTAGATTTTGAACTCAATTAGAAAATGGTTGTGGGAATAACCAAATTGGAACCATAGGAGTTTTGATAGACCTAAGAAGAGTTTAAAAATTTATCCTTAGGTAATTGACACCATTAGAGTGTTAGGAAGCTTGTGAAGCTATGGATGCAGGAAAGCTAAGGAGTATGGTATAATGAGGAGTTTAAAGTTGGTGGGTAGTTCTTAGTGAGTGAGAGGATTAGGAAAGAATCCTCTAGTTAGGGTAGATAAGGAGACCCTAAGAGAGAGACCCAAAGAAGGTCTTGGAGATAGCTAGTAGGCTCTAGGAGGAAGATCTCCCTGTCAGTGTGCTTAGAAAGGGATTTTAACAGCTCAAGCAAAAGATCACAAGATGAATAGATGAGATGTGCCCAAGTTTAATAAAGACAAATTTGCATCATGCCAAAGAAGAATAAGACTCCCCCTATCAAGCATTGGTAATGATGTTACTCAATACATTGATACTAAATATGTGTTGTCCACATGACCTCACACTCTTGAGCAATTGAGAGAAAAGAATGAGCATACCTTCTCAATGCATACCTTCTCACCTTATTGAGTACTTACAAATGCTTCTTAAAATTTATTTAAATCATTTTATAAGGCTCACATGGTGATCTCAACATCATTTATCACAATGGTTTCAACTGAATCCTTGACTGTATGAGAGGGTGATGTAACTTTGGGCGCTGAATCTTGTGGATCTGTCACATGAACATTAGGAATATCTAGTTCTTTATCTTGTTTGGGAGGGACAGGAGTAACTGTAGCTATAGGTACCATTGATGGATACATGTGTCTATCCAAAAATACTTTCTCAAATTCTTTTTCAGTCTCTTTACCAACCAACTCATACTCTTTGTTCATGATGTGAAGATTTCTTGTTTTGGTTCTTAGATGAGGTTTTACCAAATCTAACAAAATTACTTTCTCATCATGTGAGAAAATAGGGAGAGTATTGTCTAATTTTTCTTCTCTAATGCTCATATCTTCCTCTATTGCTTGTCTTTTCAATAAGTCTAATATGTTCCATACTTTGTCTGGAATGACTGCCTTGAGTTCCAATACTGACATTTGGAACTTGATCATATGAGAGATAATCATAGAATGTATCTCTTATTTATCTATCTCTTGGTACTTGTCATAAACATTTTAAATTGAATCTAGTCTTCCTTCATTAATTATTTTGTTCCTTAAGACTTCAAGACTAGGTCTGAATCCTACCTCAGGAGGGGCTTGAGTGTTCTTTACTTTTCTCTATGTTGTTGTTGCAGATGGATAACCTATGGGAAATTGATTCCTTCTCCTAGTTAGTTTTATTGGTACTAAAGGTGGAGAGGATTCCAAGTCAATAGTAGTTGAGGGCATAGATGTACCTTCACCATATTTCTTCTTCTTATTATGGATATCATCTGATTTCTCTATCTTGACTTCTGCAGGTGTTTTTTTAATCTCTCTTGCAATCTTAGCTTCCCTAGCTTTATCTACGTCTTCTTGTGTGACCCCATGAATCTTTAGGATGTTAGATGTAATCCTTGATGCCTTTATTTTATTATATGCACTGTATAAGATAGAATCAACATGATTTGTCTTCACTCTGTATGTGCCCCATCTTGGCTCTTTTGGATCTTTAGGCGCAGACAAAAGAACTTTTGCACATCCTTCCAATACATGTTCTTCAACTTCATAACCAAGTGGATGAATCCATTTGGTTTTTGGCTCAACTGCTTCCATGCAAATATAGTCATTTTCCACCATGAAGCATATGGTGTCCTTGTATTTCTCAACTATCTTCTTTGATATTTTGAACCTCTTCTGCATCTTGATCCTGAATTTTTTGATCTCCATGTCCATAGAATCCTTTACAGTGCTTTCTAATGTAGCCTTTAATGAAATCTGGTACATAGTAGGTTTTTTCCTATCTAGGTAAAAATTAGAGACTTTACCAACAATGTGGAAGTATAGGTAGATAATCAGGGAGCCAAATCTGAATATTTTTCTCTTCTCATGCTTGATAGCTATAATTTTCTCAATCAGTTGTGCGTGCAATATCTCATAGAGATTATATTGTGTGTTATCTCTTTCCATCCTTATTACTACTAGAATAGTAGCTGTGGACACACTATGTAGTCTGCTTGTCTGTTGAAACTTGTAACCAAGTATCATGGTGAGGAGTTTGATGTCTTCTTCCATAATGGGATCAATAGTCCTCCCGCACCTATCACTTTTAGATAAGCATGCCTGCTCAACATATTTCTTTACATACTTTCCAGCAGGAAGAATGGGTCCAACCTTGGAGAGTCTAGTCATCTCATTAATGAGGTTAGAAATAATGCAGAAAAGAACTTCACCAATCTAATACAGATCATCATGTATCCTACTAAGTAGAATTTTAACCCATCCTTGTTCATAGAACTCATGTGCATTTGTATACTCAAAAATAGGGTTATCAGTGAGATGCGTGTATTCATCCTTGAATGAGTAATATATTTTCATCATTGATTCCATGAGCATGGTTATGCTATTGTCACCAACAGACTCCTTCTTACAGTAAATGTAAGTGTGTATGTCCTCTACATGCATGACTCCTAGTGGAGTATTAGAGAATGCCCCTTCTACATCATCTAGCACAGACTTGAATGGATGCTTCTTAAACACATATCTCTTTTTCTCAGGGATGTCAAACACTCTTGGAGTAGCCATTACTTACTTTTAACTTTCTTAAGTAGGGTTTTATGAGATTTTTAAATGACGTGTCTACTAGGGTTCCATTTCAACTTTGATTCATCTTGCTAAAGAAATGATGGTTTATCCTTCAAAACTTTGATGCTAATTGTTGTTTCTCTCTCTAAATGTTCAATCTTGAATGCAAAGTGAGGATAAAAGATCTTTTACTAACTTATATAAAATGTTATTACATTTAATGCTTGTTGTTGTAACACGGTTTACATTGAGAGTTTCAATATTTGCTTCAGTCGAAGTTCAAGATATGTGTCTATGCATACTTCCTTATTTCTTCATCAGTTACATGAATCCATAAGCGCATACTCAAAGGGGATTATACCAGCCATGGAGGGGTTTAGAGCTAGAATAGCTCCCCCTAAGACCATGAGGTTCAACTAACTAGAATTATAAGTTGTGTCCACTATGGATGCATTTACTACCTTTTTAACATCATCATCATTCTTTACTTCAACCCATATTTTACCTAAATCTTCTATAGCTTTTACAAACTTGACTTCACCAGATTCTTGATATAATGATTCTTTAGGCTTTTCTTTTTTTTGAGTTCTTGACCTACAAAACCTTGAGATATGTCCTCCTTTGTTACATGAGTGACAAATGATTGGAGGTCTATTGATATTGTTTATCATGATGCACTTCTTAGCTGTGTGTCCATTATAATTACATATCTGACATGTAATGTTCTGATAGTTTCTCTATGGTTGATTTCTCTGATTGTATTGATTCAGATTTCTGTGGTTAAGTTGTGATTGATTTCTTTGACTTGTTTTGTAATGAATAGCCCTATGACCAAATTTATTACATGAATAACAATACCCATTGAAAGGTCTTACCTCTTTACAATCTCTTGCCAAGTGTCCATGCTTGTTACAATCATAACAAGTTTGGTTATTTAGCTTGTTTTCATCTTTAAGAGGTTGTGTATTACCCTCTGCTAGATTCTCAATTTTCTTTGATTCTAAGGATTCTTCTTGTTCTTTCTTTCTTTCTTTCATTGCAGTGATTTCAATTTGAGCTACAGTGTATCCAACACAAGTAGTATCACCTTTTATCTTTTGTGCATAAAGTTGTGATTGAATTAAATCAAAACTTGTGGGTAATTTCTCAAATTTTTCTTTTTCTTTTGTTAGTTTAGATTCTATCTTTTTCTTGATGTTTTCCAATTCCAACATCTTCATATTTTCTAGCATAAGTTCTTCATCTAATTATTTACTTTCTTTGGTATTTTCTTCAATAGCTGTTAGGCTATCTGTAAGCTGTTCATTCAAATATTCAATCTTGTCCTTCAAAGACATGTTCTCTTCATTCAAATTTTTAACCATTTTTCCCAAAACATCTGTGGAGCAATCTTTCAGATCTTTTCTTAATTTTTTTATAAGCATTTGGGAGACATCAACTTTTAGTTTAAGTTCTTCATTTTTTTTTTCAGATCTATCAAGATCATCAAGGGCTTCTTCGAGATTCTTTTTCAGATGTTTCTCTGCTACTGAATCCATGATCTCCTCAAGTGGTTAAACTTTCTTTCAGAGGACCAGAGCTTTGATACCACTTTTTAGAAACACTGAGGGGGAGGGGTGACTCAGTGTTTGTCTACTTATCTTTATTTCACCACTTTGAAACTTAAGTCAAATAGATAACAATTGAAGCATGACACAATAACAAATAATACAAGATATGATTACGGGGAAACCTTGATCAGAGGAAAACCCCGGTGGGAATTAGTACCCACAAATGATTGTACTAGTCTAATGAACATGTTAGAGTTCCTTTTCCCTATTAGGAGAAGTCTTTACAATTTAAGTACAATGATCCTATTAGGAGTCTTTACAAAACCCTGTTAAAGGTGGTTGGCTCACTGCCAGAGCTCACTACTCAATAGGATGAAGGCTACAATCTTTAGATAATAGATATACACTATATCAAAAGATGAACTACAGTTTTGACACTATTTTCTGATTAGTTCCATTTATGTTCTGATACTTTAATCTCTTGAAGACTTCTAATTCATACTGATTTTCTTATATTTCTCTTCTGAATATCTTCTCTTCTTATTTTTCATTCGCACACCTAATACAAAAGTGCATGTCTAGTATATATACATGCCTGAATAGACGCAACCAAAAAGAAGACCTTAGTCAGCCCAAAAAAAACATAAAAAATGCTTCCAAGCAAATTGGCTTAAGCGTGTTTAAATGAGTGTTAAAGACATATTTACAAACATATTACAATAGGTGCATGGCCATTACAAAATATAATATTATATGCTAATCCAAAATTTGAAGTCGGCTTCATACTCTATTTCCTGAACTGCTAGTGGCACATAATCTTGATGTAACTTCTCTGTACTGTCATACCGTACCATGTGTGTATGGACTAATCTTTATGACATATCATAAAGCTTAAGTATGAAGGTGCATAGTTTGACTCGATCATTTGCATGTGCGCTGGTGCTCTGATCAACTGCATATCTCTGTACTACTCTATTTTCTATACTTAGCCAATTTTGATCTTCAAAGCTTACTGTCAAAACTTCATATGAATTTTTTTCCATAATGAAAACACAAAATGAGTCATATAAACCCTAAGTGTCAACTTGCCAACACTTTCTTCCTCACTCTTCGATGCTGAGTTTGAAGATGTCAAAACATGCACCTCTACAAAGCAAATGTGGGATAAATTGAAGCTAGTAAATGGAGGAGATGCTAATGTACTAAGAGCTAAGACAGAAAACCTAAGAGGGAGGTTTGATGAACTAAGGATGAAAGAAGGAGAAAATATCACTTAGTATAGATGCAGAATAAAGGAAGTAGTAAATGTTATCCAAGGAGTTGAAGGTGTAATTGAAGAAGAGATAGTGTTAAGTATAATCCTAAGAACCTTACTTCCTGTATATGCTATTAGAGTATCTGATATACAATAAATAAGAGCAGTTGCAAAAAATATTATTACTCTAGATAGTCTAATTGGTAGAATAATTTCATTAGAAATGAAAAAATTTGATAGTAGTGTCTTACCATTTATAGAGTCTGCATTGAAATCTTCATTGAAAATAAGTAAATCAAGTCATAAACACACTATGAGGAATGATACTGAAAGTGATAGTGATTATCAAGATCTTGTGATAGTGATGATCAAGATCTTGATGAGATTGAAGCACTAATGGAAAGAAGAATGTAGAGAGGCAAAGGTAGATACAAAGGTAAATTACCAGTTGTATGTTTTAATTGTAAAGAGGTTCAACACTTTGCTGCAAGATGTCCCAATAGAAGAAAAGATGATAGAAGTAATGATAGATCATGTGAGAAATTTTTTGATAGAGGTGATAACAAATATTAACTAAGAAACTGACAGTATGATAGAAGAAATACCCAAGACAACAAGGACAAAGGAAAGAAAGCTTGTTACCTGGTTGAGAATAGAGTTGATGACACTGACACCAAATCTGATGAAGATATCAAGATGGTATTTGTAGCCATGAAGGATGATTTAGAAAAAGAAGAAGAAAGGTATGTAGAGACTGCACTCATATCTAAAATTAGTAAAAATGATGTCTAGATCATAGATAATGGATGCACTCACCACATGACCAGGGACAAACAAAAGTTTGAATCTTTTGAGTACTATAATGGTGGATCAGTAAGAATGGGTAATGCCACACCTTGTCCAGTTAAAGGTAAAGGAACCATAATGATGAATAACCTAATCAAATGTGAAAATGCTTACTGGGTAAAAGGACTTAATTATAATCTATTGAGTGTTTCACAGTCGAATAATACAGGTCACCGAGTAGCATTTGAAAATAAGAAGGCAAATTCGATCTTCAATGAATCAGGAAGGTTGATTAGAACTAGTGAATAGACAAAAGGTAACCTTTTCTATCTTGATGACATTAACACCCCCTATTTAATGGCTAGAAATGAAGACATATGGTTATGACATAAGAGACTATGCCATGTGAATTTTGACAACATGATAAAAATAAGCAATAAAAGGAAAGTAAGAGGCTTACCGAGAATGTCTAAGCCCAAGCATATCATGTGTAAGAATTGTCAAAAAAGTAAGATGACAAAGTATAGTTTCAAGAGTAAATTCCATACATCTGATGTAATTCTAGAATTAGTCCATATTGATTTATGTGGACCCATGAGGACAAAGAGTTACTATGGTGATAGGTATTTCATTCTCTTTGTAGATTATTATTCTAGAATGATGACATTTATATTTTTAAAAGATAAATAAGAATCATTAAAGATGTTTAAATGGTAAAAGGCAATGGTAGAAAAATAAAGTTGTAAGGAATTAAAATGCTTAAGGTCAAATAGAGGAGGGTAATTTATTTTAGATGAGTTCACTAACTACTGCAATAAGCATGGAATTAAAAGATAGGTTTATGCATCAAGAACACAACAGCAAAATGGAATTGCTGAGAGGAAAAATAGATCCATTGTTGATTGTGCAAGAACATTGATGATTGAGAAAATAATCACTCAAACTTTCTAGAGAGAATCTATTAGGACTGATGTCTACTCATTGAACATAGTACAATTGAAGAAGAACACAAAGAAGACACCCTATGAGCTATGGTATGGTCACACACCCAATGTAAGTTACTTTAGAATTTTTGGCATCCAATGTTATATTTTGAAGGATTATAGAAATAGAAAGAAAAATTGATGAAGGTATCTCTCTAGGGTATTCCACCAAGAGAAAGGCTTATAAATGTCTTAACAAGTCATCTAACAAGATCATTGAAAGTGTAAATTAGAAAATAGATGAATTTGCAGAAAAGAATGATAAGGAAAGTATAAAAGAGCCAGAGGACTACAAAAGGTTTGTTTACACCGAAGAACCTAACACTCTATCTGATAAATAGTGTATCACTCCTAAGAAATAGAACATTACACTTGAGCATCAGGCTGCAATTACCAAAAAATCAGGAAAATCCTCAAGATGATGTTCCGATCGATGGAGATCAAAATGAAGGTCAAGATGATAGTTAGAATGATGGACACAGATCTGAACTAAAACTTTCAAAGTATGTCAGAAGACATCATCCACAAAATTAGATTATAGACAAGAAGGATGAAATGAGAACAAGAAGTAAGTCACTAAACACTAGATGTTTAATTTGTGATTTTGAGCCTAAATCTGTTAGTGCTGCACTTGAAAATGAAGAACGGGTAAGTGCTATGAATGAAGAAATAGAATAGATTGAGAAGAACAAGACATGGACACTAGTACTGAGACCAGATGACAAGAATGTCATCGGTACCAAATGGATATTCAAAAACAAGCTAAATGAGAATGGAGAAGTCACTAGAAACAAAGCAAGATTAGTATGCAAGGGGTATGCACAAGAAGAAGGTATTGATTTTGGAGAAACCTTTGCACCCATTTCTAGACTAGAAGGAGTTACAATATTACTTTCTTATGTTGCATTCAAAGGATTCAAGGTAGACAAGATGGATATCAAATCTGCATTCCTAAATGGAATACTGGAAGAAGAGGTATACATTGAACAGCCAGAAGGGTTTGTTGATCCAGATAAGAGAAACATGGTATGTAGACTACATAAAGCCCTGTATGGATTGAAACAAGCACCTAGAGCCTAGTATGAAAGACTTCACTCCTATCTCATTAGAATTGAATTTGTAAGAACAAGTGAAAATAATAATATGTACTTAAAAGAAGATACCGATGGTAATATTAAGATTGCTGAAATATTTGTTGATAATATAATTTTTGGGGGAAACGAGATGTTATGCAAATCCTTTGCTAATGAAATGAGGAAAGAGTTTGAAATGTCTATGTTTGGGGAAATCAAATTCTTTCTTTTCCTATCGATTCTTCAACAAGATGCAGGCATATATATCACTCAGTCCAAATACATCAAGGAAGTGCTTAAGATATTCAAGATGGAAGATTCCAAACCCGTTGGAATACCTTTGGCTACCGGATGTAAGCTGACAAAAGAAGACAAATCAAATGAGGTAAATCAGACCTTGTATAGATCAATGATTTGTAAACTAATGTATTTTATTCATACTAGACCATATATAGCACATGCAGTTGGAATAGTTGCAAGATTCTCTGCTAATCGCAAAGAATCACATATGACTTCTATCAAGAGAATTCTGAGATATCTGAAGAACACTGAGGACTATGGCTTATGGTATAAAAGAGAAGGAAAATTTTATCTAGACAAGTCTATACAGATGATGATTGAGCTAGAAATATAGATGACTGAAAGAGCACAACTAGAGGAGCATTCTTCATGGGTGATAGACTTGTCACGTGGATCATCAAAAAGAAAGGATGCATGTCACAGTCTACTATAGAAGAAGAACATGTGGCTACTGTTGCAAAATTCTGAAATATTGCATAGATCAAACAATTACAAGAAGGTATGAATATGAAGATTCTTGAGCCAGTGATTATCTATTGTGATAAAACCAGTACAATAAACATATCAAAGAATCAAGTCATGCATGCTAAGACTAAGCATATAGTAATCAAGTATCATTACTTAAGAGATCAAGTGCAAGAAAAAGAAGTTATACTAGAATATGTTCAATCAAAGGAACAATTACCTAATATATTCACCAAGCCATTACCAAAAGATATGTAAATGAGTACCTAAGAAAGAGACTAGGGGTCCAACCCTTGTCTATCAGTGAGTAAGCTGACTAGAAGGTTGCATTAGCCTATACACAATGAAAAGACCATTCATGTTGATGCAAGCACAGAGATGGAGTACAAAGATACATCTATACACAACAACCTATACAAATATACACCAAACACTAGAGTCAATGTATTGCTTATCGATAGGGAAATTCAAGGAGTATATTATAAAAAGATATGGAAGATAATATGCTAGAATTGTTTGGCATTGTTTTTAAAGGGAGAGATTATATCATTAATATTATTATCCACTCATTATCCATGAATAGATTATCTCATCATTAGGGAGAGAAATTTAAAGGGAGAGATTATATCCAAAGAGAAAGATTACATTTGAAATATTCATCCAAGGGAGAGAAGTATCATGAGGAAGAGAATACACACAAAGGGAGAGATGAATTACAACTGCCAAAGGAAAAAGAGATTATCAAGGAGAGGAACAGTCAAGGGAAAACATAGAACAAATACAAAAGATACTACATCTATCCAGTGAAGGGATTGAAGATTGAAGAGCACACTCTACAATAAAAAAATTTAAGCTATTTGAGCTTACCAAGAGCCAGACATTTTGTATTAGTTAAAATAGGAGAGATTGATGAAATACACTTGATATATTTCATATTGTATTAGTAATAATATAGTGTGATAATGTAGTGTGTAGCCATCAATACCAAAGGGAGAGATTGATGACATATAACTAATTGAATATTTGAAGATGTTAAGTTGATCACTCAAATGTAGATAGATAATGAAAGACATTAAATAAGTTAATGGATTGTATTGTCATTGATGGTAACTTGATATAATCTGATTTGTTATATACAAAGTGTCAAATACTTCAGAGAATCAGAAAGATAAATATTATGCTTTCAATAATACATAAAAGATCAGTATTCACTAAGTGATTACAAACATAGATGGTTAGTGAAACTCGACAGATAGAGAAAATCAAAAGAAAAGTCACAGTGATGCCCAAGAAAGAAACTGACAAGCATTACCAATGAGAAAAATCACAAGCACTACCGATGGAAAGAATTACAATGTTACCCGACGGAGAGACAACCCTGATAGAGAAGCCCAAGGAGAACTAAAGTATTAACCGAAGCTATCAAAGAGTTAAAAAAATGAAAGGAAATGAAGATAAAAAATGACAAAATACTTAGCTGGCAGAGCTAAAGAAAGACTTAACTGGTTCTCATCGACAAGTTAAAGCTAGAGATAAGTAAAAAATTTAAGTCTATTTTATCCAGTTGTCAAACAGATATCTACAAGATAAAATAGGAGCAAAGATTTAAAGAAAGATTGGTGATAATTGTGGATCACACCAAGATCAAGAAAGTCAAGAACCTAGAAACAAGGATATCTTGTCTATAAAGAGACAATCTAATTCTTTATGAATTAGGGGAGTGAATAGAGAAAAATGATGCTGGAGAGAAACTAATGAAGAATAACTTCATACAGTCCTGATCAATTAAGCTAAAGAAAGAGAAAAAGATTTTTGTGGACACCAAGAAATAGAGCACAACATCACCAGGAAGAAAGAAGTGGAGCAAAGGTATTGGAAATATACATTGACTAGAAAGATAAACTGAGCTTACAATAGATCTAAAAATCAGCAAGTCTAAGTTGTATGCGTGAATAGATCATTTACTATTTCAATTTAACCATTGGATCAGAAAGTCTCTTAATCATGTAGGATTTAAAGATCCTTTCTATATTGATATACATCCCAAGGAGTATCAAAAAGTTTGATCTTGAAGATAGCATTAGATGCCAGATACCATTTGAAAAACTACACTGGATTTGTTCATAAAATGTAGCATAGAGATGCCTGATATCAAGTGACAAACTATTCTATTTAAATCCTCTAACAAGGTCACACCTACTAGTGTGTTCCCAATCTTTAACATGGTTGGCTCTTCACCGAGCTCACTTCAGAAGAGTGAAAATTTTGGGTTACCAGTCCCAAGTGGTTGTTCCCTTAATAGGGTTTTCACATTAAAAATACATGTGTCAATGTGTTTATGAGTCATTACTTTAGTTTTTTGCATTACACATAACTAATCTAGATTGATCAGTATAGTCTAAGTAATTTACCATTTTTTTGGTAAATGAAAGACTGCTAATTGGTAAACTGAAAGGACAAGGTTTAAAAGTGAACTCCGAGTAGTAGTTATTTATTATGATTATTTCAAGGCATTCATCTTATAGGACTAAAGATAACTAGAGGCTTAATATTGTGGTACAAAGGTTTTCAGTTGATTTATTGGAATATTTTTGAGGCCACTGATTCACCCCCCCTGAGTTATTCTAGTTCACAACTTGTCTTATCCTTGCCTTTCACCATTTACTAATTGATTCTCCTTGACTATGTGATTTTTTCTAAACTAATGACAACAAAATATCTTATAGAGACAACAATCACCTACTTTGGCATTAGTTGGGCATTTTTGACAAAAACTTCAAAGTCATTAAAATTAGTAACTACCCCTTGGATGTTTTTTTTTTATAAAAATGGACATGCCATTATATTTTATTAGTCTACTTTAGTTAGGCTCCAGGTGGAAAGAAGCAATAGGAAAACATCCTTTCCTTTCCAATAGACAATATGGAAAACCTATACAAAGATATCTATCCCCCTTTTTGACAAAAAGTGCCAGAAAGTAAAAATTATTAACCAAAAAGATGTTTATACATTTGTTGTATGCTTGAAAGCACAACCTCCCACGTATCTCAAAGATTCTGATGTATAACAATGTATTTTGTAATATCTACAGATAAGCCAACTATGGTGTCCAATGAACTTATATCTACAAAACTTGCTAGCTCGTTGGCTTTCTTCAAGTGTATTTGCATCAATTGGATATGGGGAATTAAAAGATTTTTCAATTCAATAAATTCCAATCTAAGCTTATCCTCCTCCTCTCTCAATGACATTTGAACTCCCATGAGCTCTTTTATCTTTGAGTATTTTGTCTAGAATCCTCTAGGCTCGATAGATAGTTGCTTAAGCTACTCATTCAACTTTTTCTCAATATCTTCTTCCTTCTTGATTTTAATGTTAGTAAAGTTTTAAAGAATATAGAAATTTTTAGATAATTAAATGATGGATGTCATTGGACTTTCAGATTCAGAACATAACTCAGAAAGAGTAACCTTATCTATGTCAATATATTTCAGTAAATCTTCCATCAATTTCTTCTCTATTTTCTCATTTTGAATCTTGAACATATATTATATCATATCCTTCTTTGATTCTTTGATTTGTTGGGATAAGTCACAAACTTGGTCCAGTAGGGGTTTAGATTCATTAATAGTTACTTCAGGAACAATGTCCAAGAATATGTCCTTAACATGCTGAAGTATATTTACCCTTTTCTTCTTTGTAATTAACTTCTCCTGTTCATCCTTTTGAGCTAAAATCTCAACATAAATAGCTAATTTTGTAGGCTTCATTGCATTAGGGTCTCTTTTAGGTATTATTATTGGCTTGCTCAAATCAATTTTTTTTTCTCTTTTATCTCTTCTTCTTCTTCTCAATCAATATGCTCTCTCTAGTAGAGTGTTTAGAACGTGATGCCTTAGTTACATCTTGTGGCCCGATATGGGTATAGGACATGCTCTCTTCTACTTTTACTTTTCCTTTTTGTTCACCTTTCTATTTCTCCTCATTATTTTCCTTAAGATTTGATT
This sequence comes from Thuja plicata, assembly GCA_018584345.1. Lineage (NCBI taxonomy): Eukaryota > Viridiplantae > Streptophyta > Pinopsida > Cupressales > Cupressaceae > Thuja > Thuja plicata. The sequence continues at coordinate 2,304,380 of MU227824.1, read as the reverse complement.
CCTATTGCATTTCACTTTTAGTATATGTTTTCTTATGTACATTCAAATCCATTGTTGCAAGTTAGTATATTACTTCTAGCCATCGATGTCTATTGGGAGTACCAACTCAGTGTTATTTCCTTGGTCTGTCTTGGTGGCCTTAGGTTTTCCATCCCTATCTGTATCAACTGGTGTCCCGATTTCCATGTCTAATGTATCTAGTACAAACTAAGTATTAATAGTATCATCAATTGTGTATCATTTTACTTGTGTCATGATCAAATCTTTTCTCATCAAAGGTGCATTGTCAATATAAATACACTCAGTATCCTTCATTTGTGTATCCATGGCATCTTCATATTTTGATACGCGTTTTGCAGGGTCTTCTTCCTCAAGTATATCTTCAATTATAACCTCTACATTGTTAGTAGTTAGATCAATAGGATCTATTTTGTTTGTGCTTCCCTTTATTTGATTAGAAATGTTTTCTTCATGTTCCTTATCTTCTTCATGATCCTTAGTATCATCTGTATGAAATATATCCTTCCATTTTTTAGTTGTATCCTTATCCAATAATTTTATGTCTCCAATCATTATTATTAGGGCTCTCCCCTTGACTATAAATTTTTTTCAATATTTCTTTAATGCTTCATGAATCTCATATGGTGCATCAATATTTTTGTGTAGTTCCTTTAGTCGCTTGTCTGCAAGCTCAATAGGTATCCCTATGTATCTCATTAACGTTATCACAAAAACCTCTTCAATCTTCTTCATATCTTCTTCATTCCTCTTTTGATATTTTACTTTCCTAAAACCTTCAAATCCTTGGTATGTGTAGGATCATGGTATACCAAGCTATGGCCTTAAGTGGCAATGAAAATTCAAAAAATCAGGGTTAGTCAACTTGACGTAAAAAGTTGAACATCTTATCAACCTTATGTTAAAAAGTTGTAAGAATAGAATCTATAGGAAATTGAATGTAGCTTCTAAACTACTAGCCCTTTTCTAAAAAAACATTAATCTAATTGCTCAATATTTTAGATTTCAATGCAGTAGTATGAAAATTTTAGGAAAAACATAAAAAGTATGTGTATGTCTGACCACCTTAATCACAATCAAATGATGATATATTTTCACAAGATTCTAAATATAAGTAGTAGACTCATGCCTGGATGTGATGCATATTTTTGTGTAACTTTTTACCAAATAAATAATTAATTATGAATTTTTTGCTACAACATATTCAAAATAAAAAATCTCGTGTCTAACCACCTTAACTACTTCTAAACTTTACAAAATTGTAAACTTTTTTTTTCTTATAGTAGGCGAAGCATAGAATGTGACACATCTTTCAGATTTCAAAAAGGTTAAACCGTTTGAAAGTTATGGTTGTTTTTCAATCAGTATGTCAATTAGGAATTTAGAGATATCTCAACTAGAAAATGAGTAATAATTACTTACTAAACTCAAATTCTGACAGCAATTATATTGATGGAAAGCTGATAACGTCTTTAAGAAACCCTTTTTGTTTCATCAATTTTGGGTGAAAAAAAGGTCACCAGCTACATTGTCTAAGTCTGTAGATCAGAGGAAATATGGTGAGCATGTCATTTGGGTTGACCAACCACGTTTGGCATTGGAAAGCCAAAACCCAAAGCAACTAAAAAGCCTAATTGTATATCTGATATTATCATATATCCAATATTATCTTATATCAGATATTATCATATATCCAATATCTCCCGCCCAAATACAACATTTTGATTTCAAAATTTTATGATTCAAATTTTTTCAATTTTTCAATTTTATGAGTTTTAGTTTATATATTATAAATTTCATTTGTTTTAATATTAATATTAGATGGTAATAGCATTAATATTATATAATTATTTCAATATTACTATTATATAATTATTTCAATATTACTATTATATGATTTTTTAAATATTAATATTACATAACTATTTAAATATTAGTATTATATAATTATTTAAATATTAGTATTATATAATTATTTAAATATTGGTATTATATTATTATTTAAATTTCTTTATTTTATAATAGTATAATATTAGTGTTAGGGATTTTTCTTGTATGAATCACAATGCTTGAAATGTCTATTTGAATCCTGTGCCTTTACTTCTGATTTAGAGACAAGAAAAGCCTAATTGCTAAGGACTAGATAAGGTCCTTCTTCATTTT
>MU227824.1:2269063-2283261 GCA_018584345.1 Thuja plicata | reverse complement strand
GTTATCATTTAGATTAATTTATTTTCATACATTGTTATCATATAGAGTAGATCTCATTTTCATGCATTGAATCTCTCATTTCATGGTGTACTTGCATAGGCACTAACTAGGTCAATCTAAGGGCCTCGATTACACACCTTTGAACTCCATGAATAGAGAGCTATGAGTCGATATTTGAGGCCTCATTCTTGAGCAACCTTGGATGGAATGATTCATAGAAGTGTGTCAACATTTTAGCACACATTTTTGGCACCCACCATGGGGCATGGTGGTCCTGATTTTCCTTTATTTTATTCAGATTTTCAGATTTTATAATCTTTACATGGTTATTTTATTGAAGTTTTTCAAGCCTAACCCTTGTGCAGATTTTCTTGGAGATGAAAACCCTAGATTTTCAAAGATTTGATCATATCTCCCAAATGACTTGGAGTTTTGGTCTGAAATTTTTTTTGCAAGTTGACAACATATCATAGGAGCTCCAGTAAACAATTTAGAAATTTTTGAGGTATTTTGAATTTTGTATAATTTTTTCTTTATAGGCTTTAGGATCCAAATTCATGTCATACAGGTCCAATTTTGTTGACTAGGTCAAAAATCAAAATTAAAAAAAAAGGACATTTAATGATTAGCTTGCACTTATTTTTCACATGGTTCAATGCATTATGTGAGTTATCATTTGGATTATTTACTGGTTATTATTGCTCCAAACAATTTATTTTCAGATCTAACCCTAGGGTTTGCATAAGTTGAATATACATTACATATCTTGTTTGCTTGTCTGCTTGTCTTTCTTATTGGAGAGTTCATGAGGATTGCTTGGAATTACTTGGATAAACAACAAAATGATTCACATTGCATTGGATTTGAGGTATTTTGTTTATCTCTATAACATTTGAATTTTGGAAATAAAATGAACATCTCATGTGTCTAGCTTGAGTATGTCTTGCTTTCATAGATCACATTTCTAATTAGTGCTCTAAAAATGGACCTAGATTTGCTTTCTTGAATATATGTTTCACATAGTAATTAGGCCCTATGAACACTATTTGTGGCAATCTTGAGAGAGTGGGCTTCATTCACTTTTTTTTACATGTGACGCTCTTCTTGACGATAGATCCCCTTGTAGGTAGGGAAGGATTTTGTTTTTACCTCATTGGTCAACTTGGTTTGGGCTTTAAATTTTGGCAATACTTTCTCTTTTTGGGGGATTGGTGTCATTTGTTGTTGTGTGAGTCTTAAATGAGGTGATTTCAAATTATTGGGTCAATTAATCTTGTTTTCTATGTTTTGTTGAGGTGAAGAGGCTAGAGGATTATGCTCTTTTCCCATTTGGGAGAATCAGAAACTTGGAACCATTGAATCTGAACTAAGTCCCCATCTGGTCCATATTGTGATTCTTCATTGTTAGAGAGGGTTAACCATAGTGGACATTCCCTTTATTGGGTCAACCACATGGACAGAACCTCAAGCAGTAATAGTCATTTTTGCCATGGTAGTGATAGTCACTATATAAATGTCCTTATGGAAGAAATATCCATGGGTGTAGTTTCTTGTGGGTTGTCAAATCTCCTCAACAGCTCCTAATTGATTAAATTCTTGGTCTGTGTCAAAAATTTGGTGCAACGGGATTGGATTTCACCCACTTGAGATTGCAAAAGTTGCAGAGTCAAGTCATTACTAAGAACCATAGTGCAACCAAATTTTTATTTTCTAGGACTATGTGTGTGATTGGAAAATATTTGAGAACATACACAAGTAGCATTCTTATGGAGTACAATTACTATAACACTATCTATGTTCATGTGCAAGGTTACTTTGTCCCTAGCTCATTGTTTGAAGACATTGATTGCTTGAACTCCCTAATTACTATCTTATGTGCTTGATTAATGATAAAATATATTAAAGCACCTAGTTGGTTATTTAAAACAATCAAAATCAGAGTTTTGTGTCCTTTCCTCACGTGAGAAACCTGTTTCTTTGCACCATTTGCTGCATTTCTTCATGCAGCTATTTGGGTATCCTCGTGTGAAATATTGTCAATTTGCTATCTATTAAGTTTTCTCATGCCTCTCTATGCATTTCCTAACTTGGATATCTGCAAATCCTGGCACAAGACAATATTTCCTCACAAAACTGTTGACAAGTGAACTGTTTGCTATCATTTTTGAGCCTGTTATCTTGCTATCCTATCATTTTTAGTTTTCTAGGTTGATTCAGATCTGATTGGATTACTTACCCCGCCATTAGAATCTTGGTTTTCTTAGGATTCTTGTGTTTGACCTCTTGGATTAGTGATCTTTGTTTTCACAAGTGACCTTTCTTGGCGCTTGGTGAGCTAGAATCCATCCTTGTTGAAAATATAAACCTTTAGATTCTTTGATAACACACCTGGAGAGTTTTTCTAGTCTCTTGTCCATCCACTTTCATACAATTTCAATCTCAATTTATATAATTTGGGTAAGACCATCCTCCTGATCCATATGTGCTAGGGTATTCATCCAAATTTTTTGGGCACCTCTGTGGCAGTGTTGGCTTATCCCTATTTGCAAATTTCTATCTTATCAGCTCTTTTTGGATAAGTTAATGCCTTTTCTATCCTAGTTTGGTACCAACATCTCTTAGGGTAATCCTTTCAGCTAGTACCTTTTATTTCATACCAATTACAACAAGATATCAAGTAACTCAAGGAAAATGACCTCAAGTGGTTTTTAACCAATTACCCTTAGTACAAACTCACCAAAGACATAAGGGAAAAGGACCCATATTTTATCAATCACCTAGGAATACTTTGGAAGTGTGGTTTGATTCCAAGATTCATCTTAGTGAGTTGGGTATCCCCTTAGCATCTTCTTTCTCTTCTATGGATATGAGTTACATAATGACTCAGAGAGAGAGGGAAGCAATGGATAAATGTCATGATGATATGTTTGCAAAGAGTAGAGATGCTATTTCATTCAATGGTTCCTCTCATAATAGTATAGTAACCTCACCCCTTGTTTCAACAAGATATTTGGATGCACACCAAAGGGCTGACAGAGAGAGAGAGAGATAGAGGTAAGAGACATGCTTATGATGATGAGTTATCACAACATGAGAAACAAAGAAATGAACTTTCTGATGTTCATATCAATACAACTTACACCAACAACTTGTTTCAACATTCAAGACCAAGCTCACCTCTTAAAACATCTACCAATTACATGAGTGACAAACTCAAGAGGATTGAGCATGAGAAGAAAGCATTCCAAGATGAACAAGCACATAAGGAAGAACAAATTAAACGTCTAGAGTTGGAGAAACAATCTTTGATAGAAATGAAAAGGAAAGCCCTTCAAGAGGAGCAAGCTAGGCTCTTGGCTCAACAACTCCATGGTCCATTCAATCATATGCATATTAGTGGTGGAAATAGTTCTCCTCAATCCACTCCTCCTAGGACTCCATGAAGTATGAGACATTCAAGATCACCATCACAATCTCCTAGTCCTAGAGGAAGAAGGGTTTCTAGACATGATCATCATAGGAGACAAACCCCTCCTAGGAACTCAAGGCCATCTTTAAAACATGCTCATTATGGTTCACAATATGGAGGTAGTAACTCAAGCTTTGACCGCACCTCTCAAGATTTCATGCACATGCAACAAGAACCATTTTTTCAATAGTATGTGGAGAAGTATGTGGAGCAAAACCAGGATAAGTTCCTAGAGAATCTAATCAAGAATGGTGCTAAAGTCCCTTACAAATTTTATGTGGATAGAAAGATTAAGAGACATGGTCCATCTCAAGAGGAGAAGATGGATGAATTGAAAAGACAAATGGACAAGATATCTGCACCTAAGAATTCTTTCACATTGGACTTGATTTGTCCTAATCCTTTTGATAAGAGTGTTGACATGAAATAATTTCCTATAAAGGTTGAAATTCCTCAATATGACAAATATGATGAAAGTGGAGATCCACATGATCATGTGCGACAGTTTTATACCACTAGTTATGAGTTCCATCAAGATGATTCTTATTTCATGAGATTATTTCCATGAAGTCTTAAGGGAAAAGAAATGGAATGGTTTACTAAGATAACTCCTCCTTTTAAGACTTTCAAAGAGCTTGTTCAAAGATTTGTTCAAAACTTTGCATATAATGTTTCAAGATCTATTACTTTGTTGGACTTATGTAGCTTAAAACAGAATCAAGGAGAATCCTTTGTTACCTTCTTTCAAAGGTGGAGAAGAAAATGCTCTTTCTATTCTAGAACTATTCCTTATAATGAAAAGATTGACATTCTTGTTAGTAATTTGGTCCCCGAAATGTAGTATGAGGTTAAGAAAATGGTTTTTGACTCATTTGACACCATGGTTGAGACTGCATGTCAGATTGAGGATGTTTTAAGAGAACAAGGAATTTTTACCAAACACGGAAATAACAATAACAATGGTCAAAATAACAACAAATCTAACAAGGATAAAGGGAAGAACCAATATTGGAATAGAAACAAACAAGTGGCTAATGATGTAGTTGTGGATTCCTCCCAACATAAAGATCAACCATTGCTCTACATATCTAATACTATTCAAGCTACAAAGACCAATGCATCCACTCAACAAGAAAGTAAGCCAAGTTACCAAGGTAAGCCTAAGAGTGAAAAACATCAATTTGGAAAACTTGGCGAGACATATGAGGAAATCTTAAAGAAACATGTTGATAGCAATCTGGCACATCCTCTAGATGCAGCACATTTTCATATACCTATGGTTAAACCATGGTGGTGGAAAGAGAAAGAATTTTTCATATTTCATGATGGTATTAGACATAATGTTGAAAATTGTGGGAGACTCAAGCATATCATTCAAGATCTCCTTGAGAATGGAAAACTTAAAGTAGATGGATTGAACACCAACACTGATCACAAGGCATTCAAGGAACCTTTTCCCAAGTATGAAAAGGAGGAAACCTCTCAAGTTAAGAATGGCAAATCCGAGATCAATTATACTTACATGGATGTAGAGAATACCATCAACATACTTGAATTTGTGGAAGAAAATGTTAGCATGATGAGTGGAAGAGGTCCTTATGGTTATGATCTAGATGAAGACTCTCCTCCTATTTTTGACAAAGAACATGTTGTGGTTCTAAGGGGTCCCAACTCTAGAAGGTCATCTCAAGCACTTAATGTTGTTACCCGAAGTCAAGGTCTTGTTGTCATTAGAGGACCCAATTGAAACCAGTCAAGTAAACCTAAGAAAGTGGCATCCAAGCCTGTCACCTTGAAACTAGCTATTAATCCTAAATCAAGTTATAATCTTCTTGATTAGTTACGAAGAACTCCTACTCAAATTTTGATCTTTGAGCTCTTAGAGTTGTCTCCAAGACATAAAAAAATCCTTGAGGATGCTTTGTGTATGAAAAATGTCCCTAACAACTTAGATATTGATCAATTCCAGAATGTGGTTAATCACATTTCTACTCCTCATTACCTTACTTTTTTAGAAGATGATGACAAAGCTTTGAGCCATCCACACAATCTTACCCTTCATATTGAGGTCATGATCCATAGAACCCATGTTAGGCACATGTTGATAGATGGGGGTGCTGGGCTTAATATTTGTTCTTTTAGTCTTTTAAAAGAATTGGGTTATTCTGAAGAGGTTATAGATACCAGAAAGAGGATTACTATCAAAGCCTATGATGAGGCAGAAAGAAGTTCCAAGGGGTTGGCCATCCTTCCTATTAGGATTGGCCCTATTCAAAAGGATATTTTATTTCAAATAGTTGATACTGTACCCCTTGGGTATAATATCTTACTTGGTAGACCATGGATTCATGACATGCAAGAAGTTTTGTCTACCTACAATCAATGTGTTAAGTTACCCTACAATGGAATAGAGATTTGTATACCCAGGGATAACACTTTATCTATTAATTCAATTTCAGTAGGGGCTCATGTTCCCCTCAATAGAGAAGTAGAAGATTTTGATGCTACTTTGGCCGAATGTAAATACAAGCTTAAGATAATAGACCTTGGTATGGGGGGTATTAACTCAAATCCCTCACAACATTGGAAATTTCACCTCGATCTTATAGTAAACCTTCAAAAGAGATGAAACCTTCCTCTTCAGCTATGATATTATTTGGAAAATTTGTAGAATCATTGGTACCTATTCAAAATGAGAAAGAAGAAACATTTGTTAGAGATTGGATCTATAGAGAAGAAAAGTATAAGCACAATGAGAACTTCTCTCCCTCTCCTAAGACTTATGGAAGAGGATATAATTTTTTCAAGAAGATGGGCTATCCTAGTTATGGCCCTCTTAATCACAATTTAGATGCTAGGTCTGAACCTCTTGATCATGCTAAATTTGGACGCAAGTCTAAGAAACCAATTGGCCTAGGATTTGAAAATTGCAACAAGTGTACCAATCCTCTCTTTGAAAAGTTGGATAGTGATGATGAACTAGAATATGAACCTAATTTGACAAATTAGTAGGATGTGTGTGAATATTGGGTCCCTTCCACTACTCTCCTTTGGGGAGATTCAGATATTTCAGCCGCCCATGCATTAGTTGCAACTTTAGAACAAGAATTAGATATAGAGGATCCTTTGAGAGAGTGTCAATGAAAGAATCTTGTTCATTTAATAGATAGAGAAAGTGATACTTTTGATGAAACTAGACCTTCTACATCATGATTTCCCAAGCCTTCATGGTGTAAGCATCCTAGTCACAGTTCAGATACCAGTTCTAATGAGTATGAATGGGACTTTTTTTCACAGCCTTCAATAGTTGATAGAGATGTTGATGTTATACACATTTATAGTTCTCAACTCAAGGTAGCCAATGAGTCACATGTAGGATTAGAGGTTTTGAACCCACATTTTGCCTTAGTGGACAATTCTTTACTTGTTAGGATGAATCTTGATTTGGGTAGCTTAGAGGGATACTTGACCGACTCTGACTCTTTGGTCACCAGTGATAATACCCTTCACATATATAGCCTTGAACCAGCTGTTTACTTACCTCTTGTTCATCATGAAATTATTGATTGGTCCCAACACTATCAATAACATGAGCTTTTAACATTCCAAAATGATTACGAGATAGCTTGTTATTTAAATGCCATTAAACCCGTAGTCTCTTCCACCAATGAACTAGCTACCAGTATGAGAGAGCTAGACATCAAGTACCTTAGTCACAAGATAAAAAGAAAATAAAACCAAAAGAATAGGAGTTCTGATGGATAAAACCACTGTGTGGCAGTGTTAGAACCAAAAAAAGTAAAAATAAATGACATATCCAAGGGTGAAAATCTCTTTGAGGCACCTAAGATGAGGTACTTGATCATCTTCCTAGCTATTTTCAAGATCGATCTTCAATGCTTATTGAACCAACACAAGCAGTTAATTTGGGTACAAATGAGGCTCCATAGATAGTACACCTAGATGAGTCCTTATCACCAATAGAAAAGGAAACTTACACTAGTTTCTTACAGAAAAAGAAGATCAATTTTACATGGACTTATTCAGATATGCAATGGTTGGACATTAATGTTATTATGCATCACTTGTCCATAGCTCCAAATGTTAAGCTAGTTATATAGAAATTGAGAAAGATGCATCCTCACATAGCTCTCCTAGTCAAAACTGAATTGGAGAAACTCATTGGTGCCAAATTTATAAGAGCTATGGTCTATGCTGAATGGATATCAAATATTTTACTAGTTTCCAAACATTAAAAATCCATTTGAGTTCGCACAGATTTTAGAGATCTCAATAGAGCATGCCCAAAGGATGAATTTCCACTCCCCAATATATACATGATAGTGGATATGACTGTGGGTTATGATATTTATTCTTTGATGGATGGTTTTTCTGGGTACAATAAAATTAAGATAGCTCATGAAGATCAAGAAAATATCGCATTCACTTGTGCATGGGGTACCTATTATTGGAACGTTATGCCTTTTGGATTAAAAAATGTAGGAGCTATGTATCAACAAGCTATGACAACTATTTTTTATGACATGATGCATAAGAATATGGAAGATTATGTGGATGACACCTTGGCCAAGTCTAAACAAAAAGATACACACTTGGATGATTTGGAAGTAATTCTAGATCGCATGGAACAATTTAAACTAAGGTTAAATCCTAAAAAGTGTGCATTTGGAGTCACCTCTAGAAAACTACTTGGATTCATCATTTTAGAAAAATGAATAGAGGTTGACCCTGAAAAAGTCCAAGCGATCATTGATATGCCACCTCCTAAAAACATTAGTTAAATGAGGATTCTTCAAGGATGTCTTCAATCTATAAGGAGATTTATTTCACAATTGATAGATAGAGCTCAACCTTTGAATAAGAACATACATAAGGGATTCAAATGTATTTGGAATGAGGATTGTCAAAAGAGCATAGATCAAATCAAGAAGTACTTGGAAAATCCTCCTATTTTAATGCCTCCTATCCCAGGGAAACCACTTATTTTATACATTTCAGTGACAAAATATTCCTTGGGGGCATTACTGGCTCAACTTGATGAAAATTGGAAAGAAAGACAAATATACTAAATCAGTTGTACACTTGTTTCATATGAGGTTAATTACACTAGCATTGAGAAAGCTTGCCTTGCTATTTGTTTTTCTTCCCAAAATTTGTGACATTACATGCTTGCGCATACTATACACCTCATAGCCAAAATAGATCCACTCAAATATTTGTTGAGTAAGGCTGCCCTCATAGGTAGACTTGCTAAATGGATGATGATACTTTTAGAGGTTGACATAGAGTACATTGAGCATAAAGAAATCAAAGGACAGGCCATCGAAGATCAATTGGATGATTTCCCATTACAAGATGATGAACCTATTCAAGTTGACTTCCCAGATGAGCATCTTATGTATATGAATAAAAGAACATGGAGGATGTTCTTTGATGGATATTCTATGCAAAATGGTTCAGGAGCTAGTGTTTTTTTTGTTTCTCCTCATGGGTACACAATTCCTAATTCTTACAAATTATTGTTCCCATGTACAAATAACATTGTTGAGTATGAAGCTTTAACAAATGGACTTAAGATAGCCATAGAATGGAGAATCACAAAGTTACACATCTATGGGGATTCATAGCTAATAATCAACCAAGTTAATGAGGAATATCAAATAAAACATGAGAAAATGGTACCTTACGAGAAAATGGTTGATTCCTTAAAGAGATACTTCACATTTGTCACATTTTAGCAAATCCATAGAGCATAAAACAAGGCAGCCGATGCTATGGCTACACTTGCTTCACTTCTTTAGTTAGAGAAACATGAATCAAGATTTGAATTCTTGGTGGAAGAGCTACATTACCCTATCTTTGACTCCCAAGAAAGCCATATCATTTGTACCCTTGTTGGCCATGAATCATCCTATTATGGTGTCATTTACTCATATCTTTGTGATGGCATTATACCTAAAACCTTTAACCAATCTGAATGCAAAAACCTTACCTGAAACACCTCTCACCATTCCCTTATCGCTAGTGATTTGTATAGGAGAGGTCTAGATGGAACACTTCTTAGATGATTAGAAAACGACAAATCTGATCAAGCATTAGTTGATATTCACAAGGGCATCTATGGGGGACACTCCAATGGTCTTGCCATGGCCCGAAGGTTTCTTAGGGTAGGGTACTATTGGCCCATGATGTCGATTGATGTAGTAGATTTTGCAAAGTCATGTGAGAAGTGTCAAAAACATGGTAACCTGATACATGCTCCAGGCAGGGAGCTCATTCCTTCTGTTTCTCATTGGCCATTTTAGCACTGGGCCTTTGATCTCGTTGGGTAGATTCATCCCAACTCATCATCTGGACATAACTTTATTATCACTGCTACTGATTACTTCACAAAATGGGTAGAATCCATCCCACTTTGTGTTGCCTCAGGAAAGACAGTCTCTCTATTCATTCTAAACCATATCATCTATCAATATGGAGTGCCTTCTGAGATTATCATTGACAATGGAGGCCAGTTTAAAAATAAGGACCTTAAAAAACTCTGCAAAAACTTCAAGACTAAACGACATTGGTCCTCCATTTACTTCCCGCAAGAAAATGGTCAAGCAGAGGCATCAAACAAGACCATTCTTGAAATCTTGAATAGAACAGTCTGTAAAACTGGTAGAGATTGGCATTTACAAATAAATCCAACTTTGTGGGCCTATAGAATGAGTATTCATACTCCTACAGGGGCTACTCCTTTTTCCCTTGCATATGGTGTTGAAGCAGTGTTACCTTTGGAGGTTGAGATTCCTTCATTTAGATTTTCTCTCCATGGTTTAGTTATAGATGAAGAATACTTGCCATGAGACTTCAAGAGTTAGAACTTCTACATGAAAAACATCAAGCATCATTTGACCATATGAGGGTCTATCAAAAGTGCATGTCTAAAGCCTTCAACAAAAAGTTTCACGCTAGAGAATTCCAAGTAGGAGATCTTGTCCTACGTGAAAATCCCAAGAATCAACATCATAGAGATCAAAAGGGAAAATTTGAACCTAATTGGCTTGGACCTTATGTTATTATAGTAGCTTTTGGGATAGGTGCTTATTTACTATCTAGAGAAAAGGGAGAACAACTCCTTGATCCTATCAATGTTTTGCACCTGAAGAAGTTCTATCCATGATGCCCATTTTGTCTGGGGGCATCCCTTTTGTACATATTTATTGATCCTGAAAAAATTCAAAAAAATGATATATTGTCAAAAATTCTAAAAATCAGAAAATGTCCTAAAAAATGATCATCTTAGTGAAAACCTAGCAATAGGCTCTTCGATGTATCTCCAAAAAAATAATATATTTCAAAAATACAAAAAAAATCAAAAATTGAAAAAATTGAAAAAATTGAAAAAATTGAAAATGTGCCTTAGTGAAAACCTAGAAACAGGCGCCTTGGTAGAAAAAATTCAAAAAAAATAAAATTCCAAGTGGTGAAAACCTGGAAATGGGTGTTGTTTGAGGCCTCTACACCCCTATTTCTTAGCATGTGTCCTCGACACTTAGCCTTTCTCCATCATGCCTTGTCCTTGTTGCCTTGGTTTGGAATTGGTCTTTGTCTTTGTCTAGGGGGAAAAACTATGTTAGCTTTGGTCTCTTGGATGTGTTTGTCTTTAGGACATCTCGCAAATGGTTTTTTGCAATACCACCCCAATTGTATTTTTCAATACAACCCCCTGACATTGAGTATTTTTCAACACTTATCAGTTTGGTCTTACACCATTTTCTCATGTGATCTTCCCTACTTGTGAGCATTTGATCCTTATCCTTTGAACTTAGTATCAGTTAACACACTTAAATTTTTAAATGCAAGACTTAATGCTTGAGCTATGTCATGATATTTTCTTTGTGTGCTGATTGTTATTATTTTTGTTGAGTGTCCTTGACTAAAAGGTCTCTTCGTGATGCATAGCTAGAGGACTTGGGGCATGGGGCATGTTTTTATTTTCTTCTTTCTTTATGCTTAACTATTTTTGCACAACTATTCTACTGGTCATCCTAGCCTCTATGCCTTGATGTGAGCATGGTTTTTCTACATTAAATTGGGTAAGCTAACATCACAGTCATCTTGACATTTATGTCATTGATGCTTATGTTAGAATCTTTCCACATTCCAATCTAATATAAATCACAGTCATATCTTCATAGTTGGACTTGTGACTACTGATGATTGTGTGATTTTCCAATGTCCGTTAATAATGGCCCAATGATGAAAATAATTTCCTTAACATTCTCTGATGAATGACGAACACAAAAGTCCTATGTTACAGTTTCTCTATTGCAAGTACACCTTTGCATTTTCATGTAGCTTTCATTGTTAAACTTCATGTTAGTTTGTATTTTAGGCTGCAATATGAGTTTGACAGGGTTTCCTTCATCTTTCTTGTATATTTTTAATCAATTGTGGTCACATTCTGATCTTCATTTCCTTATCTTCTTTTGTGATCTCAATCGATATTTTCTATCTTAAACAGTTGATTGATTTTGGGGAATTCTTTCTCTTGAGGAAAATTCTCTTTCCTCTATCCATTTCTTTCCACCTCTTCCAAACTTCTTCTTCTTCTTCTTCTTCTTCTTCTTCTTCTTCTTCTAATTCAACCTTGGGGCATAATATTTCATGCTTAATGATCTACCTTGGTTTTGTGATATTTATATCTTTCATCTTACATCAAGAACCTTATCTTTAGTTCGATTTGATCAAAATTTATCAATTTGTTGTTTCTCCTCTATCTCATTTTGATTTTGATCATGAGGGGACAATACCTATCAAAATTCAATCTTTGATTCAGCTTTATCAATTATCTCAGTCTTGCTTGAGATTCTTATCTCTGACATGTCAATTACTTATTTCGGTGTTGACTTTGTCTTTTTCAATTGTACTTATTTTTGTCCTGATGTGTTTCCAACTCGATCAAACATCTAGGTTGTTTTATGATCCCAAGTTGACCTCACACTTTAACTACATTCTTTGACTACCTGTGTTCTCGAATTGACCACACATTAGTCAAAGAGGGGAAAATGTATGAACCCTAAAATGTTCACCTAGACTTTGGGCCCCATTTTATCAATTTCCTAAATCAATGCTTTGTGATATTTTCAATTCAAATCAATTTCCTTGATCAAATTGTAATTAATTCAATTATTCAATTATTTCAATATTTCCTAAGGTTTGACCATTTTTATCTAATTGAAAGATTTAATTTTATTTTTAATTAAATAAAATTTATTTTATTTAGTTAAAAGATTTAATCTCCCTTTTAATTAAATAAAATTCCACTTATTTAATTAAATTCAATTTCCCCCATTTAATTAAATAAAATTCTTCTAATTTATTTCATTGAAAGAAAACTCCTCTTTTAATTAGATAAACAAAAATCCCCACTTAAAGCACGTTATTTGATGAAAAAGGAAATAAATTAAATAAAAATCCATTTTTCATTACATCTTCCTAAGTGGTGGGTTTTTGCCTCTAAATCTCAACCACTGATATATTCTTTTTGCCTCTTAATCTCAACCGTTCACTTTCCTATATAACGAAATCTCTCATTCTCATTTAGAGATCATTCACAATTATAGTATTGTTATGCTACAGGTTTGGAGAGAAATTTTGGAGGAAGATTTGAGCACTTGAGCTTGGATATTGCAACATCTCTCTTCTTGTCTTCTTCTTCTTACATCCATGACTATTCATGTAGATTATATTCATGTTTATTTTCATAGATTAGATTTGCATATTTTCTTTCATAGATTAACCATGCATTGTTATCATTTAGATTAATTTTTTTTCTTGAATTGTTATCATATAGAGTAGATCTCATTTTCATGCATTGAATCTGTCATTTCATGGTGTACTTGCATAGGCACTAACTAGGTCAATTTGAGGGCCTCCATTACACACCTTTGCACTCCATGACTAGAGAGCTATGACTCGATATTTGAGGTCTCATTCTTGAGAAACCTAGGATGGAATGATTCATAGAAGTGCATTAGCATTTTAGCACACACTATGACCCCTTGCAACACACTTGAGCATTCAAATGGGTCGAAAGGGATCATGGGGTCTTCCTAGGGGTCCTAGTATGTTATAAGGCATACTAGGACCCCTAGAAAGACCTCATGACCCCTTTTAACCCATTTGAATGCTCAAGTGTGTCCTAAGGGGTTGTATGATCCCTTGGGACACACTTGAGCATTCAAAAAGGTTAAAAGGGGTCATGGGGTCTTCCCAGGGGCCCTAGTATACCTTATCATGTACTAGGAAGACCCCATGACCCCTAGGAAGACCCCATGACCCCTTTCAACCCATTTTGATGCTCAAGTGTGTCCCAAGGGGTTGTACGACCCCTTATAACACACTTGAGCATTCAAATAGGTTGAAAGGGGTCATGGGATCTTTCTAGGGGTCCTAGTATGTGATAAGGTGTACTAGGACCCCTAGGAAGACCCCATGACCCCTTTCAAACCATTTAAATGCTCAAGTGTGTCCCAAGAGGTCCTACAAGCCCTTAGGACACACTTGAGCATTCAAATGGGTTAAAAAGGGTCATCGGGTCTTCCTAGGGGTCCTAGTATGCCTTATCACGTATTAGGACCCCTAGAAAGACCCCATGACCCCTTTCGACCCATTTGAATGCTCAAGTGTGTCCCAAGGGGTCATACGACCTCTTAGG
>MU227824.1:2256387-2268274 GCA_018584345.1 Thuja plicata | reverse complement strand
AAATTTTAATGAAGATGTGGGCATAGGCCCACCCTTAAATGTGGTTTCAAGTGAAGAACATGAATTTGAAATGATTTATGACAATAATATTGAAAATGAGAATGTAGGGATTGAAGATGAAAATGTAATTTTTGAAAATGAACATGTAGATGTGGACATTGACAATAACAATCCACTATTCAAATATGAAGGAATTGATAATGATAATGGTGCACAAGAACCAAATCAGCATTACACATCTCCAAATTATATGAGAAATGAAGTCCCTTGTGAGGAAGAAATACAAATTTCAAATTTGAGACCTTTGAGAACAACAAAATGTTTACTTGAAATTGATGAGAACATAATGAGAAATTTTGATGGAAAGCAATCAGAAAGAATCGTTCGATTGTGGGTTTCAAAACTTTTTGATCAATTTTTTAGCCACAAGACATTGGTTGAGAAATTTTATTTATTTATGCAATTGTTAAAGATGTAGAAGATGAGACCTATTCTAGCAAAAATGAATATTAGTGTGAACAAGAAAAAGGAGAGGAATGCTATTATTGTGAGAAATATTTTTAGTGCTCTCAATTCCATTGGGAAGACTACCAAGGAAAAAGACAAGAGAGCTGCTAGGAGGGTTATTACAACCTCCTTAGTAAGTCATCATTTGAGAAAGGCTCATTTGATGAGACAAACTTGTGTTGACTTGAACCTAAATTGTAAAACTTTGGATAGAGCACTTGCAAGAAGAGAAAGACTTGATGATCCTCTTTAAAATGATACATGGGCTTATGGTGGGAGACATCCACGTTGTGATAAGAAGCTTACCGATTATGTGAAGGATCAAATTCAACTATTTTGGCAATCTAACTCAAGAGTGTCACCAAATGTGAAGGATGTCTTGATGTTGAGAATTGGCATTCGAGACCTCACCCCGCATCAAAAACATTATTTTGAGGTGAGTCAATCAATTTTGTTCAAAAAAATTTGTGAGACACATCCAAAATTGCAAATATCACAAAGAGATTTTGAAGAATTAAAGCATTTTTTTTGTGTGCCTCTTAAGATTCAAAATACATGTTATTGCAAATATCACGTGGATTTTTCAATGCATCATGAATTGTTACGATCCATTCATTTTACTTTGCATACTAGTGAAATGTTGGAGGAGTGTGGTGCAAGTGCTCTTCCAAAATCATCAATAGACTTGCTAGATCATTTTTTATGTCCTAAAGATGATGGATGTTTATTTTATAGACAAGATTGCTTAAATGACAAGTGCCCAAAGTGTGGTGGGATAGTGAAGTTTATTTCATGTTTTCATGAGGGCTGTGAACATGATTTTGGAAAGACAATTGTCCAAAAAAGGTATATGAAACTGTTAAATATACATTGAAAAGTGGAGGTGAAGGCTCTAGATGTGAGTTGGTTACAAAATAATGCAATGTAGCTGATTTTATTTCAGATTTCAAGAAGAATATTTTTTACAAGTATGCAAGGCATAGTCACAGGTCTCAGTGGTTGGATCAAAAATTCAGGATTTGTAAGGACACTTTCCCAATTAGCACTATTATATCAGTCATTGACTTTGTAGAGAACTATACATTGCAACCCCAAAATGAGTTGCAAGCACAATATTACAATTTCATTCAGGTTGCTATTTTGTGCATATAACATATAGACATTCCCCTGATAGTACAGAAGATGAATAAAAGATAACCCAAGAATACCATTTTTATATGAGCGATGATAAATCTCACTCTCATGAGTATGTCCAACATTGCTTTGAGAACTATTTTGTGTGGTTGCGGGAAAATGATATTTCTATGGATAGACATCTCATTTGGTTAGATAATTGTACAGGTTAATTCAAAAATGCTCGTATGTTTTATTGGTTATGTAGAATGCATGTAGAGAGAGATGTACCTCATATTTTGAGTTTTTTTGAGGCTGGTCATGGAAAAGGGGAGCATGATGGAGCAGGTGTATGTGTAAAGATGATGACATTAAAGTTTTTCCATTAGTACACTTAGTGAAAAACATTGATAGAGACCATTGGTATAGCTACCCGATGAATAGAGTATGTAGCTAACTGACACATAGAAGAGAGGATACCCGATGAGGTAAAAGTGCTAAGTATGGAATTGACCGACGAACACTGACAAGTGTTGCATTAACGAAGTAAATAGGACATCACCGATGGGTCAATAACATAAGACAAAGATCATCACTGATGATATAGTTTTGAGAACAAAACTAATAGAGAAAAAAAGGCATACCCAATGATTAGTTCAAGAAATGAACACTGACAGACTGACAGAGCATCCTGACCATCATAACCAACAGTCAGTTAAAGAGCCTGCAAATAGTGGATCTGACTTTTACACGTCAGATAAAGCATTGTAATTCTATTTATAGAGTTTTAATTTGTTTTAAATCATTACTTGAGGGTCAAGCAAGCATAATTTAAATATTTTAAAGCATCCTAATGGATCTAAAACATATCTAACTAAAGATAAAGGTCAAGTTCTAAATCTTGGATCTAGAGTTAACTTGCAAAGCATGAATCAAGAACAAAGCTAAAATCTAGTATAAATAGATGTTCAATCAATTATGAATTATGGATTCATTGTTGTTGATAGCCATGAAGAGAATCTTAGGAGAAGAAGGTAGAATTCATAAAAAGTTTAGGAAAAAAATTATATCCAGTTATCAAGAACACAAAGAGGCTACCAACATGCAGAGAAAGGTATTATTCAATCATGAAAAGATGATTACTCATACGTATGAATCTTTACTGGATCTATTACCAGCAATTAGATATTGTATACATCATCAAATTAAAGACTTATGTAGTTGCATTCTAACAGGTGCATCACATCTAAAATCCTTTTGTAGAAGGTGGACTTAACAGTTCTTTACAAATCTCTTAACAGAGTGCACACTTAACAATGTTGCTAAAGCTTCAAATGAAGTAGATCTTAATAGGTATCCACTGTAATACTCCTAACAGGGTAGGTCATTAGAAGTGACCAATTGTAAGCTTTAATCAACCCCTTCTTATTTACAGATAGTGAAGTCTTGTGGGTAAAAATCCCCACAACAGTTTTTACTTCCTAACAGGAGTTTTCTGTGATATCATATCTTGTGTCATGTGTTATCTATTTTCACGAATGTTTCTTGTATGGTTAAATATTAAATAAATTATTTTATAATTGCATATGCATAAATGAAGATGAACAGTTAGATAAGAGAGTTTACAAGCTAATGACCAAGGGTTCATGGGCTAACAAAGAAAATTTATAGAGGTATTGATTCACCCCTCCCCTCTTAGTACTACATTCATAAGTATAATTCCAAAAATTGGTATCAGAGCTAAGTCTCTTTCTCGAAAAGCTTAAAGAATTAAGAGAAAAGATCAGAGCAATGGAAAAGTATAGACTAGAAAAGACTATTGAGAATGAACAATTACAGATGCAGATAAACTATGAGCAGTATAAAGAGGCAAGAATCAACTTGAGAAAACTTCTTGATGAAAGAAAGATTATGGAAACTAGACTGAATGAGAAAGACTACAAAGACTCAAAAATACAAGATTACTTTGATTCAGTAGAATCAACATCAAGTAAAGCATCAGACCAATCAGATGAAAAGATCACAAGTCTACATGAGGCCAATCAACATCTGACCGAGCAATTGAGAATGCTACAAATCGGTCAAGAGAATCAAATGGTGAAAATGATTGATGTCATGAATGATGCAAGAAAAGATAAAAATGAAAGAACACTAGCCATTGATGATGGGAGGAAAATAACAGAGAAGCTGCAAGAGAAAGAATTAGAGATTCAAAGACTTACTGAGCATCACCATGAGATTACCAATCAAATTATTCTTATGAGTCAAGAGGAAAACAAACTAAATGTAGAACTCATTGAAATAATACCATCTATTGGTGAGCTAAGAGAAGAGAATGAAAAATTGAAACATGAAATCAAAGTCCAGAATCGACACAATGAATTGATCAAGAAAGCTGAAGAAAGAAACAAAAGGATGGATGATTTTCTTAATGGACAGAGAAGAGTCAACAACTACATAGGATTAGGGTACAACGAGAATGGTGAATCTTCTAATCAACCATATCAAAGGAATGCTTTCACAACCCCAAGATCCAAGAAGCTATCATGTAATCACTGTGGAAAACCTGACCACACCTCAAACATTTGTAGAAGCAAAATGAAAGGTATTCCTCAAGAACAATCTGCTTTCATTAGTAATTGTTATAAATTTTAAAATAAAGGACACAAGTCACATGAGTGCAGATCCAAAGTGACAAATCCAAAGAGGAAAACATACATGGACAAGTACTGTCCTACTTGCAAGATGAATGGGCATACACATGAGGAGTGCTGGAAAAAGAACAACAAGGCCTGGACACCAAAAGAAACTGATAATAGCTACAAACCAACAAGGTAAGGTAACTCATATGTTTGGGACTATAACACATGGGTAAACTACACAACATGTGGAAGGTATGGTCATATTTCTTCCAACTGTATGATAAAGTGCACCAGAAGGTCAAGAGGTTGGACCAATCCAGGTATGGCATGATTACATTGTCATAAGGTTAGACATGTGATAAAATATTACAAATACTGACTAACAGATACAAATACTCATCCCAATGGAAATACCATTGATGACATTAAGAGAATGAGAAACAAGATGTGGGTAAAAGCCACAAACACTTAAGGTGTTAGAACAAGCAATACAAATGATGACACCCTATCCAATGGATCTGGTGGCATCACTACATCCAACTAAAATGCACAAGTATGGAACTGTATTGTGAAAAGTTATATATATGCATTGGTTCCATTACATACTGATCATATAGACAAATTAGCATTATTAAAGATGCACCATATTGTCAGTTGTAAAATATTGTTGAAAATATACCATCGGTTATTGGGTACAAATATGCACTAGTGAACACACACAGAAAATTTAGCACTACTTACTGGAATGTATCAGTCATTACACAAATGCCAATTTGCTAAGTGTAAATCAACAAACATCGGTGAACCTTGAGGCAACGATAGCTGTCTTCACCACTTTATTGACCATCATCGGTAAAGTCACCAAAGCTTCTAGTAACCCTGACAGTTTTCATAGACACCAAAGATGTTATGAATGCCTCTACCGATGAACTCAATCTTTCTATACCGACGAGTTGGTGAGCATTAATGACAACTTAGGGCACAAAAGTTATAAAATCCTGATGGGTGAACTTATTTTTTTACCCGTGATTTTTGAGCAGAGCAGAGCGATTTCAAAGAAAATTGAAGAGTGACCTCAACAAAGACTCATCACTTCTTAGAGGGTTCACAGGAAATCATAGAGATTCAGTTAGTAACCACATTGACTGACCGCACTATTTGATTTATGAAAAACCCTAAATTTCTGCAATGCGGTGGCATCAAATTCTAGAGTTGAAAACATTAACGAAGATAAGAATAAAATGTTCAAACTTATCAGTAGAGGCTCTTGTGCTAAACCCATATTCAAGGTGCACCCAGAAATAGCATCACAACCTGATGATTCTGGAGAATTCTCTGTAATCCTTCCTAGGGTTTTGCTAGTAGAGGACATAAAGTCCTATATATACTACAAGATCTCAGAAATAGGAGATCTGGACCTAGACAATGCCTACAGGGCACTATGTGATGAAGCTGGAAACCTCAAAGAAGAGCACAAGCATCTAGAAGTAAAAGGACTCATGAATGCACTGCATTTTCCCAAAGTTTTCAAAACAAAATGGACAAAGATTGTTCTCAGCAGAATGCACAACAAGACTCTATGGATTAATAAGCCAAAACCAATAACAAAGGATGTTATTGATGTAGTTACTGGTTATCCTATGATCAATAAACCACAAGCTCACAAGCACCCATCCCTGGTGGAAGTGGAAAAATTGACTAGTGCTAAATTAGACAAAAGAGCACTCAAGGTCAACACTATCACCAATGTAGAACTCAATTTTGGTGCATGTGTCATAGGATATAAAATCTTCCAGGAAAGCAGAATCAATAACATATCAAGCACTACTATGAGCACAACATACAAAATCATCAAACAAGGAAAGAAGATGGATCTTGCAGAGATCCTGTTACATTAACTGGAGGAGAACATGTGCACTATAAGATCTTCAAGAACAAACACTTGTAATTTTGGTTCCCTCATATTGTGCATATTCTTTTACTTTGAAGAATACTTTCCTTCAATAGGAAAAGTTGCATGGGACACAAGTAGACCTATAACCATTCAGATAGGTGAATTCATAGAATCACTAGGAACAAATTTTGATAATGTAATGCATGAGTATTTCAAAATCATTAAGGAAATGGTGCAAACTAGAACAAGGATTCCTAAAAATCTGATAGAGGAACATCGAGAGAATATATGTTTCATGGTAGATACTGATTTCACTGGTATCTAAGAAGTAATACCTAGGAAGTCATGGCTTTCACGATTAGAATATGAAATCAAAATAGGACAAGCCAATGAGTGCATTGAGGCACTACTAAATGTACCAGTGGACAACAAGAAACAAATATTTGGCACCTATGAAGAGGCCAAACAAAAGATTAAAACAAATCTTGTTATCAAGAAAGTTGTAAAATAGTCTGGAAGAATGGTGAATAATCTGAAAAATTAATTGAATATATCTTCTGAAGGTGAAGAAGAAAAGTAAGGTGAAGAGGAACAAGAGGGTAAGGAGGAAATCGCCGAGGACTAGTTACCCATCGGTGATACAGAAGAAGAAAATGAATTAGAGGAAGAATAGTTAGATTCACCACCTCCTCCTCCACCTAAGAAGTCAATAATGAGGAGTCAAATAGAAAAGGATACAACTCCTTCTCCCATGGTAAAAGGAAAGGTGTATAAGAGGAAACCTAACACATCAAAGGGAAAACAACCAGTTGGGAGACCTACCAAAAGGAGGAAATTTGTCTAGAAAAATGAGGATATAGATGACTCAGCTATGGATGAGCCTGACACTGCAATTGAACAAGAAAAGGAAACAAAAAAGGAAACATCAACTCCTAAAAACCTTGATGAAATATGTAAGTACATATCAAAAGCATCATCTATTGCACATCATATGATTAAGAAATGGTTGAAATGGGATTCTGTAGAATAGAATAAAATTGAAGATGCAATTATAGCTAAAATGTGTAGACACTATTATGTCCCACTTCAATTCACTACACATGATGTACCACAAGAACTGTTAATTAGATTATCTTCTAGGTACACATTTGCACTCCATGAGGAGAAACATATAAGAGAAAGAGTACTTGTTACTCTTATGCCTCCTAAATAAAAAAGGGAAGAAATAAATGAAATCATGGAGAAATATGAGAAACATTTATCACCCAAAATGAGAGCATAATAGTTTCTCAAAGGGAATTTTATAGAGCTCGAATAAGAAGCTCATGATAAATGGAGCAAGATACTCAATCCTGCTAAGGAGAGTAGTTGTGAGAAGGAAACTGTCACTCAGGGAGAAAACTCAATAGTTGAGTTAGACAGTGAAGAAATTCAAATAACCATCTAGAAATAGGTTGATATTGTAGATGAAGTATGGCCAGAAACTACTCTTAACCACACTGAAAGTGAAGAGAGTCAAAATCCACCAAGTCCAATTCACATCAGTTTGGAGGATGAAAAAGTTACCAAAGAAGAGTTAACAATAAAAGGTAACATCACTGATGATATAAATGATGAATCATGGCTAGAAAACATTGTTAATGATACTATAGAAAAAGACCCTGCAATAGAAGTACAAAAAGATGAAGATATAAATATTGCACATGGAAATACTGACAAACAGGATTCAACTATTGAGATTGCAACAATAAATACACCAACAAACATGAATGTATTAATTGATGTTATTGATATTCAATCAAGTTAGGACAAATCATCTAAGAAAGATGATGATATACCCAAGGACATGGGTAATTATGAAAACAAAGATTCATCCAATACTCAAAAGGATATAGATACAAAAATGAAAGATGTAACCGACACTAAGCAAGAAGTGTCTAATGAATAGAACAAAGAAGAAGATAACAAAACTGATGAGACATTGAGAAAGGGTGAAGAAACAGATAAGAGTGAAGAAGTAAAGAAAGATGAAAGCACTAAACAAAAAGAATATATATCAGTTGATACACCTAAGGCCAATAAGGAGATGTCTTCAAAAAACCAGCTAGTGGACTTAGAACATAAACAAAAGGATGCTTTATCTTCTTGACCCTCACCTACCAACTCAACCCAATCTCAAGGTCTACAAACGGTAGTACATCAATCTACCACCCAGCCAAAGAAGAAGAATAAGAAGAAGAAGAAAGCATTGAAGAAAGATATCTTGGCTGTCACATTGGATGAAGTAATAGAAGTCCCAAACTGGGATATTACTACTCTAGATAAAGATAAAATTCAAGAGTTTGGAGTAATATGTCAAAGGAAAGCCATTTAGAAGAAAATGATATAGACACAAAGGGAAGCAATGGCACTTGACAATGCAAGAGACATTCTACAACAACTTGTTCCTGAGGTAAAACTTGAACAAAATGCTATAGTTAAGGAACAAATAGTTGTTCTTACCAATGCCATCAGAAACTAGAATGTAGATGCAAAACAAGCTATGGAAGAAAAGCAGAGAAAAAATATCAATACAAGTTAATTGATAAAATCAGCCAAGAAGTGGCAGTGAACAAGGTAAAGATCTCTGACCTCACTAATCAATTAGAGCCAGTGATTACTGAGGAAATTACCTTAGTTCAAAAGATGTGCACACTTGAAAAGTTTACAAAAGAAAATAGTGACAAGTTAGAAGAAAATAGATTCTAATGTCACAACTAGTGTACAAAGCCTAACCTCAAATGAAGATAGTATCAAGGTGCATCATGACCAAGTTATTGAGGCTAACAAGCTAAGGAAATAAATATGGGATGTTGAAACATAGTTAAGAGGTGAGATTACCAAAATATAGGCACACATCTTGTCTAATCTTACTATTTTACAACAACATATTTATAAAGCAAGAAACTTAATTGCAACCCCAGAGATGTCTGTAGTCGACAGCATCTATGATATACATGTAAGGATATCACTTAAGCACATGGGTCTAGAAATGTTGAAGGATAAATGGGAAAATATGATGGAGGAGATCAAGTCCTCACATTCCCACCTTTTTGACAAGTTGTAAATACCTTTCCCTTTATTATCAACAAAGGAGGAATAGAAATGTATGTATATTGTATGTAAAGAAGGAACATATATGTAAAGATAGTTATGTACAATATATCAAAAAAAAGGAAAATGAAAAGTACATAAGTAAATGTATATATACTTACACTTACTAGCATATACAAAGGATGAGTCATTAAAATGACTAAGGAAGGAGTATACATAGGTGTACATACTAATAGATTCAGTATGTTGCACATATCATGTTCTTGATACTAATGTCAAAGGGGGAGATTGATGACATTAGAGTTTTTCCATTAGCACACTTAGTGAAAAATATTGACAGAGACCATCGGTATATCTACCTGATGAACAAAGTATGTAGCTAACTGACACATAGAAGAGAGGATACCTGATGAGGTAAAAAATGCTAAGTATGGAATTGACCGATGAACACTGACAAGTGTTGCATTGATGAAGTAAATAGGACATCACCGACGGGTCAATAACATAACACAAAGATCATCACCGACGATATAGTTTTGAGAAAAAAATTGACAGAGCAAAAAAGGCATACCCGACAATCAGTTCAAGAAAGGAACACTGATAGACTGACAGAGTAGCCCAACCATCAGAATCAACACTCAGTTAGAGAACCCACAAATAGTGGATCTGACTTTTACACGTCACATAAAGCATTATAATTCTATTTCTAGAGTTTTAATTTGTTTTAAATAATTACTTCAGGGTCAATCAAGCATAATGTAAATTTTTTAAAGCATCCTAATAGATCTAAAACATATCTAACTAAAGATCAAGGTCAAGTTGTAAACCTTGGATCTAGAGTTCACTTGCGAAGCGTGAATCAAGAACATAGCTAAAATCTAGTATAAATAGATGTTCAATAAATTATGAATTA
Source organism: Thuja plicata (assembly GCA_018584345.1). NCBI lineage: Eukaryota > Viridiplantae > Streptophyta > Pinopsida > Cupressales > Cupressaceae > Thuja > Thuja plicata. The sequence goes on along the minus strand of MU227824.1, from coordinate 2,258,112 downwards.
TGGATTCATTATTCTTGATAGCCACAAAGAGAATCTAAGGAGAAGAAGGTATAATTCATGCAAAGTTGAGAAAAATAATATATCTAGTTATCAAGAACACACAGAGGCTACCGACGTGTAGAGAAAGGTATTATTCAATCATGAAAAGATGATTACTCATACATAGGAAGCTTTACTAGATCTGTTATCAACAATTATAGATTGCATACATCATCAAATCAAAGACTTATGTAGTTTCATTCTAGCAAGTGCATCACATCTAAAATCCTTTTGTAGAGGGTGGACTTAATAATTATTTACAAATCTCTTAACAGAGTGCACACTTAACAGTGTTGCTAAAGCTTCAAACAAAGTAGATCTTAACAGGTCTCCACTATAATACTCCTAACATGATAGGTCATCAGAAGTGACCAATTGTAAGCCTTAACCGGCCACTTCTTATCTGTAGATAGTGAAGTCTTGTGGGTAACAATCCCCACCATAGTTTTTACTTCCTAACATGAGTTTTCTATGATATCATATCTTGTGTCATGTGTTATCTATTTTAATGAATGTTTCTTGTATGGTTACATATTAAATAACTTATGTTATAATTTCATATGAATAAAGAAATATGAACTGTTAGATAAGAAAATTTACAAACTGATCACAAAGGGTTAATGGGCTAACAAAGAAAAGTTATAAAGGTACTGATTCACCCCTCCCCTCTTAGTACTACATTCACAATTATAATTCAAAAAAAAGAGAGCTCTAGTTAAGGAGCAATTAAGGATATTAGGTGCAGAACTCCTTGACGCTCATTCTATTCTTGATTGGTGTACTTCAACATTGTCACAGGGGGGGACTCTTGATTCAGCGGTGTGCTGATTCTTCTGGCTGGTTGAGTTGGGCACAATTGGAGATAGGTTGGATTGTCAAACCATGAAAGATTCTTCAAAAATGCATTCATTTCAAAGCTTAGATTCTAGTACATTGACCATTTGGACATGAGAGTTGGCTTGTTTTTGTTTGAGGTGTCTTCAGTGTGATTGGGATCAATGTGAGTCAAGTTAGTGGGTCGATACGTGGGTTCCACATTATCTAACTCCTTTACCTGTGACACTCTCTATAATAAATGATGACATGGATTGTTCACTTGACTACGAACATCTTTCAAATCTTCTATAGCTAGGACATGTTTTTGCATTGGTTGAACCATAGGGAAATGATGAGAGATCAGATTACTGGTTAGCACATTATGTATGAGGAAAGCAAAAACTTGCACAACCAACGACAGATGATATCTTCACATATCCAATAGGATCACATGTTATCATGGGAACATGGTTGTGCACATACATGATTATAAATAATGGTATTCCCGCATTTGAAGACTACGAGAACCACAAAACCATTCTCATGTATTCACACCTTATTATAGAAGCCAATGTTAAGTTGTTGAAACATCAAGGAAAACCAAAGACAAAGGAACTTTGGACTATTAGTAGTACTGATCATGAAGCAATATCGAATACCCTAAATTAGAGAGATGACCCTTCAGGAACACTTCAGTAGGTAAGTGGAACTCACTGTAAGGCTTTCCATGTTGATTACGGTTAGTTCAATACATGTTCATTGTAGTTTTCTACTTTAAACTTGGCCAATAAACTTGGTTTTGTATGTGGATTGTAAGTGCAGTTGGATACATATATGATAGATATAGGAGATTGAGGTGTGCATTTGATT
>MU227824.1:2204227-2242710 GCA_018584345.1 Thuja plicata | reverse complement strand
GGCAACAGGTCGCTTCAATCACATTTGTAGAGCAAACAATCCATGTTTGTCTTTGTAAATTCTTTGATTGTGTAATGACTATGTTGCGTTTGTGTTGAATAGAGAGGTCCACATTCGACATCAGACACCAACCACTTGTGGGAATTACACATGTATTTTGGCTACAGCTAAAGAGGCAGAAAACAAGCTTAAAAGCCTAGGCTTAACAGAATTTTATCTGGTGTGAAATAACTTTGATCCACTAGGTAAACTTGCAACGACACTTCCCGAGGTATCAGAGCCCCATAGATTCCACATGGAGCACTTTTTGGAAGATTTCCAGGATGATGTTGAAGTCCGGAGCCAGTATTTCATCCAGATGACAATGGGGATGATGTAGAGACTGAAGCTTCGGAAATTCCCTGATGACTTCTCAAACACCGGGTCCAAAATAGACCCCCAGTATAAAGAAAAAGGAGTAGAAATTATGGCTCCCCCTCCAGTAGATTGGAATGAATAGGAGGGACCAACCATTGAATATATCACTCGTGATGTGGTTGAGCATAGCCACACATATTTTAAGAAGGCGTGTCTAAGGAGTACATGCAGGGTTGGCCCAATAGTACAAAGCTTGACTTTGGGGCCGAAACCTCCTCATAGGGGGAGGCTAAGGGAAAAGGAATAATGGGGACCCCATCACTAACCCTACCTAAGAACCCCATGAAAGAGAAACTAAAATAGATGCTAGGGGTCTCCTAGAAAATGAAAGATAAACTGATCACGCAGTTAGCCACCTCGGTTCTCATGACCGGGCCCGTTCGTTCTCCATCTTCCCCTTCATTGGAAGCATTAATGGTCTGAGCAATAGGAATGGGAGTAGAAGAGGAGAAGGAAGATCTAATGGATGCAAGGCCCCCTTTGGTAACTAGGAGAAAGAAAAAGAAAACTAACTCTCAACCAAGGGCGAAGCCAGAACTTGAGATGCCAAGCATCTCAGAAGTACAAATTGTTTCTTTTGACTCCTTGGAGCCAGAGAAAGAACCTGAGGACATCCCAAAGAATCCCCCTCCCCATAATGAATTTTATGATGTATTTAGAACTGATGAATTTGGAAACATGGAGAGGGTTATCATACAGTCAGCGGAAGAAATTGCCACACAGGATGAACTCCCGAAGCCAGAGCCTGTACAAGAGTAGGAAGCCCAGGTAGAAGAAGAAAAGGGAAAGGAACAGGTGGATACCTCCAAGGTCTCGGAGATACAAGTTACAGGGACCAATAGTAGATAGATGTAGGATGAGAAAATGACATCAGTTGGGGAAACTAGACCCATGAGAACAACTGTGACCCTAACTACCATGCTCCAAATGCCACTCCCAAAGGTAACATTCAGGGAGGTGATCACAGTGGCCCAAACATTGAATCTTGGACTGATGTCTCCCCCACCACTAGAAAACACACCAGGAGAAGAGAACATCCCAACAATAGAGGTTGATGAATAGAAGCGGGAGGAGTTGAACCTTGGGAAAATAGATGATGATCCTAACATTGTCAAGGATATAGGCATCAGGGAACAACATACAAGCACCACCGGGGTAAGTATCACCAATGAACCTAACAATATAGGGAAGGAGTCAGAAATGACTCAAACTATCAAAGGGGTGCAACAAGATCTCAGGGACAAATCACTAGAACAAATTCTGGCTGTAATGCCACCCCTACCACCATAATGGTTGGTGGAGTGACACAAGAGGAAAGACCTAGAAATGACCCCTAAGGCCATCTCTCCTTGGAAAAGATGATGGCACAAATGCAAAACCCACCCAAGGCCAAGAAATCCTAGACAGTCCATACTCTTTGTACTGGGCTAGGAGGAGAAACAGTCATGGTAATTATGACACCCTCCCCAGATGTAGATTAAGCAATGACTAAGGCCGATGAGTACTCAATCCATGAGGTGTCACTGAGGAAGAGAGGAAAATAGGGTGAACTTGACCTATTCAAGGAAGAAACCAAGGTGGTGGAGGTGTGTCATAAAAAGGAGGCCCAAAAGTTTAAAGCAGAGAAAGAAAAGAATGTAAATCTCATGGGGTTGCTAATGGAGCTCACACAGCCTCTTACTGCCATTCCTCTGGGTGCCTCTGCATCTAAAGCACTACTCCCTCGGAGTGACATAGATTCATTAAGTGCAATGAAAAGAAATGCCCAGGTAGTTGATGAGTGGGTCAAAGAATAGGTGGGAAATGTCTAATATTTCTTAGCATCTACACTCCCAGACTTGTACGCTACCAACAATACTTTACACTAGGATGAAACTACTATCTCCATCTGGGAGGGAGATATCAAAAATTATGAGGCATGGAAGGCCGAAATGGAAGAGCTCATCGACATCAGAGAAGAAATTGTCTCCAAGGCCATAATTCTAAGAGAGGAGTCTTTTGAATTTGTCTAGACCCAGCACTCCAGACCTAACCTCACATTGGAGGTAATTAAGCAACTGGTAGGGTCTATGTGCAAAAAATTCTAGGAAGTGCAATATTCTTTTAATTTGTACAAGTCATTTGTTTTGAGGGTCTCTAGAGCTGATCCCTTCAACACTAAAACATGCACTCCAGAGGAATATGTTCTTAGAAATTTTGACGAGCTAATGGAGTCTGGGTACATGGATCCTTTGAGGGGATAGATGGAACAAAGATGGCGAGGCTTACTTGCATGGTGCTTCAAAGTGATGATGTGACCAAGATGGCTGTGGAATTCAAGGTGAATATTCCATATTTATAAGAGCAAGTGGAGGTGGCCAAATACCGCTGGGCCAGCCTTAAAGACATTGAAAAAGATGGGATCGCCCAGCTCCTATAGACATTCAATGATACTAAAGAACAATAGGGTCTTCCAGATTCTGGAGATGATTGATAGGAGATGTAATTTTTGTAATCTTTCATTCTTTCAGAGTGCAAGTTCTTGGATCCTAGAATTCTGGATCCCATATTTTTGTATTCTTAAAGTGACCCATGTCTTGGTTATCAAGGTCAACCGGTCACTTTCAAGGTAGTCAATAAAAGGTATCAGAGAATAGGTAACCACAACAAGGCACGCTGGCTTGACGAGAGGTTTCTGACAGATGGTCTTCTGAAGCTGCCACTTTAACATTACACTTGGCACATCAGAGATAGGGTGCCACTTTCCCATTTATGAGGCATGTAGCCTCGATTCTTGGGGGATAAAATTTCTTATTTCTCCTCCTAGCTCTCTTCTAGAGACTAATTCTTCCACTCCTCTTTTCTTGTCTTATTCTTTTGACATGTCAGACCTTTCCCTTCTTGAGGTCTTTTGTAGAGTAGCGTAGGTAGTACCGGCCACAAGAAATAATATTATATTGGAAAGTGTAAAATAAATTAGGTTAAGTTTTAGGTCAAATCTGGTGTATAAATATTGAGTATGACCTCATTCCTAGCATCAATGAAATTGATGATTTTGCAGTCCATAGCTAATAGCAATTTGGTTTTCTCAATTCTTAGTTGCACAGCTCAATGCTCCTTAGTTTCAAACATTCAGTATTTAAATGCTCCCTTGGAGCCACCATTGTAACATGCACCAGTGCTTGCTGGTGATATGTTAATGAAGAAGGAAGGGTTCTATCAATGAAGTTGTTAGCATTCTGATCTTTGGGTTAATGGTATTTTATGCTTTATGTTCTCATGTCCTTTTCTCTAATGCTTTAAGTAGATTAATGACCTCCTTTTCCTTTGCTACTGATCAAATATGAGCTGATGGCTCTATATTCCCTTGGTATTCAGTGTAGTATGTTAGAGCATTGTCGATGTTTTGAATGTTAAAGTATAACTATAGGTAGACAAAATATTTCTAACTCAAAGTTTATTTGTCAAATGAACGTCTGCTTGTAGGAAACCCCACTCCCTTAAATCCCTGGAGAAGATGAGTAAAGATAACCAACTATCCCCCTCAAACAAAATAGTCACATTTTAAAAACTGAGCCACCGCACTATCGAGACCCAACTCTCACGTGCTTAGAGGCCCGTGAAATCTCATTTCCCCAGACAACATTTATAGGAGAAGTTGTCTGGTACTTTGGTACCCGATGACAACTTACATATGTTGGTAGACCCAATCATGAAGTCCCATCAATAGAAACTAGTGCTAGAAGGAGGGCATGAACTTGTCCCCCTCTAAAGCTTTTGATTTCTATGAGGCCTACCCCAATCTGACATAATCTTAGCGCTATCTTTCACTTATATGCTCTCCATTCAATACTAATTTTTCTATACTTAGACTTTTGGGACACATGTATTAATTTATGGATTTGTGGAATCCTTTGCTTGTATATAACACTTGATTATGAAATCAGGAAATCTATTAGATACTTTGTATGAGTGATGCAGATTTCTATTTAGGACTTAGTTTTGATGGTTTAGTATATTAGATTAGTAAGTAAATGTAGATAATATCAGTACATAGATTTATTAAGAGTTATGTTTATGCATATAGATTAGATGCAGATATTGTTTAAGTTAAATGAATCATCGATGCAAATGTGAGTGAATGTGTGTTCAATTTACATTATGTATCTTGATATGTTTAAAGTATTGATTAATTGGACCTACTGATGTGTGCAATGAGTGTGAAGGAAAGTTGACCATGGTACTAATTGGGGATTTAGGAATGGACCTATGTGAAAACCATGATGCTAAGGCCCTATCTATATAAAGAGACATGGACCTCATTGTATTGTAATTTTATTCGTAAAAGTGTGGTGTATGATTGTAATTTATTTAATTAAGTATATGTGTAATAAGTCATGATCATGTGAAATTGTTGTGTCACTTGACACATGTGCACTCTATGTGTTGGCATGGCTAGTGAATATGACTATCATAGGCTTAACCTTACCCAAGAGTTACCTAGTATAGTCCCAATGCTTACCCTAAGGGTTAGGAAGATAAGATTGAGATAAGATTGAGTCAAGAGAGATTAGATTGAGTCTTGATGGTTGGATTTTTGAGAGTTAACCTTGGGTGGAGTTTAGGAGGGTCATTTGGGCTCCTAGAGTGTAACTAGGGTCAAAACTAACTACACCACTTGGTACCTTAGGGGTTAGGGGTCATTTTCATCCCATTAAGAGTCTTGAAACTCATTTATGACTCCCCTAAAGTCACCATTTTGGGATGTGGCGAATTTGGAGAGTTGGAAGACTTTGGTTAAGCCATCCCTTCTTTCCTTACAAACATTTAAGTCCATTTATGAAGAAGGCAAGTGGGGAGAGTAGATGGATTAGAGTCTTCCCTCCATTTATGACTCCTGATATTTTAGGAAGAATACCTTTATAAGGAAGGCCTTGGAGGGAGTTTTGGGTACACACCCACTCTCTACTTTTACAGACAGACATATTTGTAGGAGTAAGATTTGAGAGAAGGAGAAAGGATGAGAAGGAGAAGCTCTTCACAAACCACCTTTCATTTTCCATAGCTAGGATTTGAGGTGAGTTTTCTGATTAGCATAGTTAGAGTAGTATTTGCTTACATTTGAACTTAGCTTGAGAAATCTATGAATGGAGTTTATCTTATTGTTTTCAACTTCATGGGTTTTCATGGAGTTTATGTGTTGAGTCTTGTATTTTATTTTGTAATTGATTGTATATGGGGTTCTTTAAGGCTTATTCACCCTTGGCAGGGTTGGGTAATCTTGATGGGGTGAAAGTTAGTGATCTGCCCAAGTAGTGTAGAGTCTCTCATGTGTGGAGGGATGTACATGGGTATATGGGTGCCCATGATTCCAAGAATCCCCAATGGAATTTGGGGTTCATAAGAAAATTTGGAAGGCTTGAAGCCATAACTGGTTTTGTGAAAGGAAGGTAAATTTACTCTAGTTGTCGTCATAGGGCATGGAGGTGAAGGGTAGAAATTTGTTCATGAGTCCATGTGTGGCTATGGAACAAGATTATATGTGGTACTTAGGAATGTTGAGCCCATGTGTGGCCTATTCCTAGTGTACATATTTTGTATTATTGGCTTTCTCCTCTCGTGGTAGTGCTCTTTCACCCCTTTGTTTCAGGTCTTTTGGAGACCTATGTATATCCTTGGATTATGGGTATTTTCTTGTGTTCCTGTTTTCAGTTTCCTAGTTGTTATGTGTGTATGTATCCTAGTTTAGTTCTCGATCCCCTAGCTCGGGGGTGGCCTTGCCAAGGCCTAGGTTGGGAGGTGAGCCTCCATGGTCAACCTTGATGTTCTTGTAGGTTTAGAGAAAGCTTTTGAAAGTTTAGCCAAAGTTTTGGTGTCTTGGTTGCAATTTCTACCTCACAGTCTTTTTTTGTTCAAGCTTCTCCCTTGTAATATTTGAAAGGGTTTTAGAAATTGTAATCTTCTTGTATTTTTGAAATCAGAGTATGCTTATTTATATTAATAAAATAAGTATTTGGATCTTTATTTGAAATGATTATTATCAGAATGAATTTATGGTTGTTTTACTAAATATAGAGGAAAAGAAATCTTAAGGACTATAACTCTATTAATGTATTTATTCTATATTAATCTTTCAATTAATTTAATTTGTAAAAGGGTAGAAAAGATTTCATTCCTATAGTTAATTTAACATGATTAAATGAAAAGTTTAAGTTCATTAGGTTAAGGTTTTAGTGCCCAAATTTTGGGGCATGACACTTGGTATCAAAGCTCTAGGTTCCACATTAGGGCCTTGAGTTCACTATGCTTAGTCTATATATGTAAATGTTAAATCCTATGTTTTGAAGACTCTTGGAAGAAAAAATTTATTTTGTAAATAGTTACGATAGTATTTAAATAAAGTAATAGATCAATGCATTAGAGGGAATTAGATTAAATGTTTAATCATCCGAATTTACCATTGTAATTAAAACTAAATCCAAATGACTCGTTAAGCTTGAGCTAAAATTACCCATGTTTATTAGTTTATAAATGATAAAAGTTTAGAATAAAAGCTTGTATGTTATGACGTTTTAGATAGATTATATATATATCTGAAAGGAGATAGATTTTGTATTCTTACTTTAACCTTCATATAGTTATTTTTGAATTAAAATATCACAAATTTATATATAAATGCTTTTTAAGTTTATGTATAAAAGAAATAGATCAAAAATAATACTATCTAATTGTTGGAATTAGATTTATAAATATAATAATGCATAGTTACATAGTGACTAAATGTATTAATACATTTCTATATATTACTTTAACTAAATATATATAATCATCATATTTATGCTTAACCTAAGATCAAATTATATACATATTCTACAAAATTGATCCGATGTTCTCCAGAAAAACCTTAAACATTAACTAAACTGTGTTATTATAATTAAAATCTGACTTCTTATATGTTTTTATATCTATATATAAATCACCATCGAAATATATTTGGATTTGATTTTATCTTTTAACTAAATTAAAGTTTTAATAAATTATGTAAGGGTGGGAGGGCTGAAGCCCTTACCGACCCCCCCTGCCTCCTCTTCCTACCCTTGCAGACCACAGAGGGTGAGCCATTGTGGCTATGCAGATACCCGTGGCCGTGGCCATAGCAGGGAGAGCCGATACGGCCGCCGCTATGGTTGTGGGCTGCGGAGCAGACTGCGCCTCCAACTGTGCCTGCCCCTGCCCCATTTACCCCACCGCCCACCGCTCACCTATCCCCTCCCTTCTCTGCGGCCTGCATTCCGCTGCCAGCCAGGCTTCCCTTCCTCTATGACAGGTCACGCTGCTCCTACTCCCCTGTCCTCATCCTCCTACGGCTGGTTTTTATTCGCCGCTAGATAACCACTCCACTGCCTCCACCAAGTCACTTTGCCCTCTCCTTCTGCAGATCGACCGAGCAACCCCTCTCTCCGTTTCTTCCTATGTTTCTGCCACCTCTTGGTCTCAGCACTGCCCCTCTATATTTTGTGATCCAGCCTCCCTCTTCCCGATCACTCAGTCCTTGAAACCCTAGTGTGACTTACTAGGGTTAGTAGAATAATAAAATATTCAGAGGTATATTTTGAAAAAAGGGTTAGAGGTAAGTGTATACTTATAGCCCTATAAATTTTAGATTTGATTTGTTTTCTTTGGGGAATAGATTTTGAATGGATCCCAAACTAGATTAATTTGAAACATATAGTGGATATTGTTGACTTATTAGCTAGAAGATTATAGATTTTTACTACTCATATTTAATATAGTAATTTAATATGTTTGATTTAATTATAAATGTATTAGATTTTTTTATTAATTTTTGACTTTAGATTTTGGAAGCAAAATTCTAGTAGAGTTGTATCAATGACTCCAATTTTAGATAAGGTAAATTTCTAAGCTAATATGTGTTGGATTTGAACAATAAATATTTAAATAGAAAAATATTTCTTGCATTTTTTTAATTTGTTTTTAAATTAGAAGTGAGTTGACAACTTCTTTATTAAGTATTAATAAACTTAATTAGTTTTTAATTTATCCATTAAAGTAAGATTATTATCTCAATGTTCAATGCACTTTTGATTAAATTATTTTCTTAAATAAAAGTAAGTTGTTTATGATTAAAAAACATACTTAAGATTATTTAGTGTTTACTTTAATGTTTAAAATTAAAATTATCTAAAAGTTAGAGGATTTAAATTTTGAAGGTTTAGTTATTGTTGGAGGGTGAATATGTTAGTAAATCATTCCTTGGGTCATAATTTTCGAAATTTAATTTTATTAATATATAATGTGGTTAGATAAACTAAATAGATGAATAACTAGAGTTAATTAGTATTAGGAGGAGATTCCATATGTTTAATTTACTTTAAAAAGAATTTAAATAAGTTTAATAAACAGATTTATCATTAAAGCTTAATTGAACGATTTATTTGGTTAGTACTTTTATCTCTAGGATATTTGATTATTATAAACAAATGGAGAGGGGATTTAGCTATAGAATATTATTAAAATCAATTTTTTTTCAATTAAATTGATTGTTTAATTTTGAACATTATTAATTCAGTTATATTCACATTTAATTAATGCTAGATAGGAGCTTATTAAAATTAATATAAGGGGTATAACTTTGAGGGTATAGTTGATTAAGGGAAGTAATTATGATAGTAAATCATAGTTAAACTAGAACACAATGAACTCTATTATTTTAGTATGTTAATAATTACGATTAATGTTTATCAATAAATATGATTTAGTACGATTATTAAGGTTCATTTTGATAAATTGATAGAGTGAAATTAAGGCATTAAATATTTGATTTAAATCTATAAATTGTATATTTATAAGTTAAAAGAAAAATTAGATTTGATTTCTAATAGGAATTAGATTTCTTTGAACTTAAAATTTTATCCCATTAAATTGTACAGTTGTTTTATGTTGACTTTAGGTAGGAACCTTCTTGGAGGTTGTAATTTAAAATTATGTTCAAGTTAATTCTATATAAGCTTGAATAGTTAGATTAAATATTAAATTAATTTGTTCGAATTATATATATTTTTACTTGAATTTGGTTTACTAGTATAGTGGTGTTACCATATACTCTATATAAAAATTAGATGTATAAGATATCTCATTAGATCGTTTAGATCATTAACTAATCTAAATGTAAATCTATATATTAGATTAATAAAGGGTAGATTTTAAGCATGTTTTGAAGTATGAGTTAATCATGTAAATAATTTAGTATGTATAGTATTCTTTTTATAGGGATTAGATATTTTTATGTTTTAATATCAATTTTAATTCTTTTAGAAGGGTTTTTAGTTTGGGAGAACGTTTGTGTTTCAATTCACTAATTATTGGAGATTATGGTATTAGTAGGGCATTATTTAAGTTTAGTTGATAAATTTATATATATGTTTAAAAAGGACATTATGAAATTATTTGTAAATCGCAATTACATATTGCTAAATTATGGTTTATCGAATTAATCTAAGGAAATTATTATGATATAGGGTATTGAATATATTGGTTACTAAGGTTCTTTTTTTTTATTATTGTTTAAGATGAGTCATTTCATAATTATTTATGCATAAGCATTTATGTATTGCTAGAATTGTGGTTAATTGATTAATTTAAGAGGGATTTAGATTTAAATTCAAATCTGCTATAGAGTTTTTAACAAGTTAGTATAAACTTTTTAGTTTAAATTGATATGTCTAATATATTAACTTATTATTTTTGGATGTAATTGATTTTCATGAGGGGAATGTTGGCCATGTCAACCTTAGATTTGATACCCTTCAAAACGGATCAAGGTTCTAAACTATTATCTACATACATCACTAATAGACAGCTCGAGACATGTGTATGTGTATTCATAGATAACTTTAGTTATTTTGGTATGACGGGTGTTTAAGTGTGATTAATATTAGTCTCTTTAAAAAAATTTCAATTAATGATTAACATTTTCACTAAGGATAGAAATGTATATATATACCAAAGATTGAGGCTAGAATTATGATTAAGGATGAATGAAACAAATTTTTTTTATTACATAGAAATTTAACCCTTGAGACATAAGTTTTTCGAGTGTTTTTTTTTATGTTCTTTAGCGCACCTTGGACGCAAGGTGTCATATAGCTACTACTCCCTTCTTGTGGCTAAGTGTTAGTCACTTTGTATATGTGATTGAATTTAATTTGATTTTCAGTTTGGATGAACTTGGAAGTGATGAAAGACTAGCTTGAATTTATTTTAAGTTTTCTTCTAACCATCTAGCCACCAAATTTTCTTTTGTATATTAAAAGTAGTTCTTGTTCATATTTATTTATCTATTTTCTTTTGATTTTGTATAACTTTGAAGTTTTGAATTTGAAACTTGTGAACCTTAATTTGAGATTTCTTATGATCTTGCGGTGGCTAGGATGTGTGTTTTATGATGCTAGTCATGTGTTGTGAAGTTATGTTTTCTATCATGTTGAATATGAAACATGGATAGAATGTATAAGGGAGTAGGTTGCGAAGAACATACCATTATCATTCTTAAAATCATATGCTACTTAAAATATGACTTATCAGTTAAGATATGACCAAAGTAAATTAGCTTGCATATTGATATGAATATTAGATATACATTGCATGACGTAATTAGCATTGATCAATATGTTTAGATGTAAGTTTCGATACTATGAGTATGCAGTATAGATGAGGTCACAGCTCCCCAACCTCTTTGATGAAATCCAAGAGGATGTTCATGCCTAGAGGGGGAGGATGTGAGGCCTACCTTAGTCTGACATAATCTTAGCGCTATCTTTCACTTATATGCTCTCCAGTCAATACTAATTTTTCTATAGTCGGCCTTTTGGGACACATGTATTAATTTATGGATTTGTGGAATCCTTTGCTTGTATATAACACCTGATTATGAAATCAGGGAATCTATTAGATACTTTGTGTGAGTGATGCAGATTTCCATTTAGGAATTAGTTTTGATGGTTTAGTACATTGGATTAGTAAGTGGATGTAGATAATATCAGTGCGCATATTTATTAAGAGTTATGTTTATGCATATAGATTAGATGCAGATATTGTTTAAGTTAAATGAATCATCGATGCAAATGTGAGTGAATGTGTGTTCAATTTACATTATGTATCTTGATACGTTTAAAGTATTGATTAATTGGACCTACTAATGTGTGCAATGAGTGTGCAGGAAAGTTGACCATGGTACTAATCAGGGATTCAGGAATGGACCTATGTGAAAATTGTGATGCTAAGGCCCTTTCTATATAAAGATACATGGACCTCATTGTATTGTATTTTTATTCATAAAAGTGTGGTGTATGATTATAATTTATTTAATTAAGTAAATCTGTAATAAGTCATGCTCATGTGAAATTGTTGTGTCACTTGACACATGTGCACTCTATGTGTTGGCATGGCTAGTGAATGTGACTAGCATAGGCTTAACCTTACCCAAGAGTTACCTAGTATAGTCCCAATGCTTACCCTAAGGGTTAGGAAGATAAGATTGAGATAAGATTGAGTCAAGAGAGATTAGATTGAGTCTTGATGGTTGGATTTTCGAGAGTTAACCTTGGGTGGAGTTTAGGAGGGTCATTTGGGCTCCTAGAGAGTAACTAGGGTAAAAACTAACTACCCCACTTGGTACCTTAGGGGTTAGGGGTCATTTTAAGCCCATTAAGAGTCTTGAAACTCGTTTATGACTCCCCTAAAGTCACCATTTTGGGAAGTGGAAAATTTGGAGAGTGGGAAGACTTTGGTTAAGCCATCCCTTCTTTCCTTACAAACATTTAAGTCCATTTATGAAGAAGGCAAGTGGGGAGAGTAGATGGATTAGAGTCTTCCCTCCATTTATGACTCCTGATATTTTAGGAAGAATGCCTTTATAAGGAAGGCCTTGGAGGGAGTTTTGGGTACACACCCACTCTCTACTTTTACAAACAGATATATTTGTAGGAGTAATATTTGAGAGAAGGAGAAAGGATGAGAAGGAGAAGCTCTTCAAAAACCACCTTGCATTTTCCATAGCTAGGATTTGAGGTGAGTTTTATGATTAGCATAGTTAGAGTAGTATTTTCTTACATTTAAACTTAGCTTGAGAAATCTATGAATGGAGTTTATGTTATTATTTTCAACTTCATGGGTTTTCATGGAGTTTATGTGTTGAGTCTTGTATTTTATTTATTAATTGATTGTATATGGGGTTCGTCAAGGCTTATTCACCCTTGGGAGGGTTGGGTAACCTTTATGGGGTGAAAGTTAGTGTTCTTCCCAAGTAGTGCAGAGTCTCCCATGTGTGGAGGGATGTACATGGGTATATGGGTGCCCATTATGCCAAGAATCCCCAATGGAATTTGGGGTTCATAAGAAAATTTGGAAGGCTTGAAGCCATAACTTATTTTGTGAAAGAAAGGTAAATTTACTCCAGTTGCCGTCGTAGGGCATGGAGGTGAAGGATAGAAATTTGTTCATGAGTCCACGTGTGGCCATGGAACAAGATTATATGTGATACTTAAGAATGTTGAGCCCATGTGTGGCCTATTCCTTGTGTACATATTTTGTATTGTTGGCTTTCTCCTCTTATGGTAGTGCTCTTTCACCCCTTTGTTTCAGGTCTTTTGGAGACCTATGTATATCCTTAGGTAATGGGTATTTTCTTGTGTTCCTATTTTCAGTTTCCTAGTTGATATGTCTGTATGTATCCTCGTTCAGTTCTAGATCCCCTAGCTCAGGGGTGGCCTTGCAAAGGCCTAGTTTGGGAGGTGAGCCTCCATGGTCAACCTTGATGTTCTTGCAAGTTCAGAGAAAGCTTCTGAAAGTTTAGCCAAAGTTTTGGTGTCTTGATTGCAATTTCTACCTCAATCTTTTTTTGTTCAAGCTTCTCCCTTGTAATATTTGAAAGGGTTTTAGAAATTGTAATCTTCTTGTATTTTTTAAATCAGATTATGATTATTTATATTAATAAAATAAGTATTTGGATCTTTATTTGAAATGATTATTATCAGAATGAATTTATGCTTTTTTTACTAAATATAGAGGAAAAGAAATCTTATGGACTATAACTCTATTAATGTTGTTATTCTATATTAATCTTTCAATTAATTTAATTTGCAAAAGGGTAGAAAAGATTTCATTTCAATAGTTAATTTAACATGATTAAATGAAAATTTTAAGTTCATTAGGTTAAAGTTTTAGCGCCCAAATTTTGGGGCATGACAATTTCACACCGCCCAAGGGTTCCCCAAGCCATAGTTTTAGGAGCCAAGCCTTTAGTGGGATTGGATCATTTTCACTAAAAATATTTGAAAGAGTCATTAGATCATCTCCCAACCCCAGAAGGTTTGTCAAACTCGAGCCTCCCGCTTGAAAGAAATGGACCCCGAAATCCAAGCCAACCACCATTGTCTAGGGATTGAGCACATCTCAAAATACCCAATTTCCCCAGACAATCCCATGGATTAATGCTCAACGTAGTAAAAATCCAACACCCCCAATGGCTGTGTATTTTGGAAATACCGGGTCCCTGATGGGAACCTTCCTGGGTGTAGCCAACGATCTACCTTTGCACCCAGAAAATATTTGTCCCCGATATGAGCACTTAGTCTCATGAACCATAGAGGAGCATCTACATGCATACAAAGATGCCATGAACCGACACTAGATCCAACATCAAGATGTTCCCTTTGTCCTTGGGATAGAATGAACTAAACTAGTACCTTAACCTTCCTGCCAACTCCATCAACAGTTGGAAAGACATGGGGGATGCCTTTCTGGCTTCCTTTCACATACACATGGACCCAATGTGGTCCCATAGCTAGTTATTCTCTATCAAGAAGGAACTGAATGAGCTTACAACATTCAACCACTAGTTTCAATGCGCCTTGAAGCAGTGCATGTGCCCCTTCATCCCATCCATGGATGTAACTATCCAGACTTGCCTCAATGCAATGGACCCCTTCATTGCCACTCTCTTCTGGAGAACTACCCTCCCCAGTAATTGGGACAGCTTGGAAAAATTTTACAACATGGTCTTGGAGTTGTCTAGTGGTCTTAACAAATCCCCAGGCAGGATTGGGTAGAGAATTCCATTTAACATGGTCCTCGGTGGAACTTCTTACACTTGGGGATATAACCCTGACTAGGTAATAGGTTCCCCAGCAATGGCCATGAATCCCCCACCACCGTAGATAGAACAACAAGCTCAGTATGTGTACCCATCTCAAACCCAGACAACACCCGGTCTAGAATATTTTCCTTGGAATCAACCATAGAAAATTCCAAAACCATAGACACAACCACCCAGAGTGCCTTTCTTTTAGTTATCCATAGCTGGAGGATTTTTTCCATCGACTCTGAAAAATACTATTGCTTTCCTAGGAAATCAACAACAACAACTATCACACTATAACACAAATACCTAGTTGACCACCAAGGTTGAATCCCTCTGGCGAATGTTCTCTGTGCTGACTATGGACATGGGTTAGCTGAAAGCGAGGTCCTTTGCACCCCACAACACCAATTCCCAGAGAGGGAATACTTTTTCTAGCCAACAAAACAATAATGTCGGAGGAAGAAATTTCAACAATGGGCCTCAACCCAACTAACAACAATGGAATAACAATGCCAACTATGGAGGCCCACCTCTAAACAAAAACACCAATCAGGGTGGTGCTAGACATTCCCATTTATGCTAGTTGCAGACTTCTAGCCCATGACCAATTGGTGTAGATTTCATGACACAGGCTCCCACAATGAAGTAAACTATGCCATGCTGGAGAAAGTCATCATGATTTCCCAGCTGGACAGAAAACAAGCTTCTAATCCTACTCCCCCAGAACCTCCTGTGCAAGAGCCCACCATCGGTACATTCACCTATGAGACCGTCTTCTTTGGAACAGACTGAGAAGATGAAGAGGAACCTGAATTATAGGGGTTCTTTGATGAATCTATTTCAGCCTTTCAGGCCAATGCCTTCACCAACCCATGGACTCCCTACAACACTCAGAGTCAGGCTGGTAAAGAACTAGTTTACATGCCCACATCTCCCAAAGACATTCCTCCCTGGGACAACATGAATAATCAGTCTGTCCCTCCAAAAGGCCCTTGCTCTAACCAAGCTAAGTACCCAGCTGAGGGAAGCCACCAATTCCCAGGAGGAAGGTTTGACATCACCAAAGCATTAGAACAAACCACCACCTCTATGATATTGATGGAGGTTTTGATGAACTATCTTGAGCAAAAAAATTCTCTTCTAAAACTTTTGGGAAATGTGAAAGTCGTCAATTGCCCACCCAAGACTATCTCTTTTAAGGACGCTAATGCGGCTATCTTCTTAGGAAATATTGAAGATCCTCCTTTCCTACTAGGCCTAAGCATACAAGAGAAAAACATACACAATTTTCTAGTAGATTTTGGGGCTTTGGACAATATCATGCCTTTATCCACATGCCAGAAGCTCAGATTCTGCCCCACCCTATCTAACGATGCAGCAATCCAACTCGATAAAACTATTGTAAAGATAGTGGGTGAACTAAATAATGTCCACATTCAACTCATTTAGGACCCCAGAATAGCCAACACAATTGAAAGTCAAGTGGTGGACATCCCAAAGACTTATGAGATGTTCCTAAGTCGCAATTGGTCCAAGTCCCTAAATGGGTATTTCTCAACTGACTTTTCCCACTTATGGCTCCCTTGGGAAGGAGAATCTAACCAGATCTGGGTTGAAAGTGTACATAAGATGAAACAGGCCCTCACCGACATTAGGAGGGTGAATGAGGTCCTCTTCTTTGAGAATTCCCCCATGGTGTACCAACCCCTTGAGATCCTAACATTTGATTTCACCCCAAGGAGGATCCCATAGTTCTGCAGAGAACCCAAGACCTGGAAGACAAATTAAGGGTTGAGGTTAACTCTTAGGGTGCTGCAATGACCCTTGTCACACTCTTGTCTGGCACTTGGTGCCAGGTCCACTACTAGAAACATTTAGAACTAGAGTGTGAGCCTTGCCTTACCATTGCTACCTGCTAGATAGGTGCTCTCTGAAGAAAGAAACATATAGCTGATTCTCTGGGATATAGTGCTTCTACTAATGGTGCCTCTTCGGTGCCATTTGTTTGAGGATCCTAACCAAAAATCTCTCTGGATGTAAACCTCACCTACATACCATCAGTTCCAAAGGAAGCTCCTCCCAACCCTCCCAAAAATAATCCAACAAAAATTATATCTTCCTAGCCCTAGACAACAAATGATGACTTGTGGACCGCTAAGTTCGATGGGTCCCGATCCAAACAAGGTTGTGGGGCCAGAGTGGAATTGATCAACACATAGGGGAAATCCTTCCTCATGTCTTATAGGCTATAGTTCAACTACACAAAAAATTTCATGGAGTATGAGGCTTTGGTGCTTGGACTCTTATTTTCACTAAGAAAAGGAATCACTCACCTTTGGGCCCTAGGTGATTCATAGTTTATTGTTAAAAAAATCTGGAGTCAATACACTTGCCAAAATAAAAGGATGGTTGCATACCACAACTAGGCATGGAGCCTTATTGAATATTTTGATTCCTTTTGCATCGATCTTATTCCTCAAAGATGGAATTATGTCTTGGATGCCCTTGCCATTTCTGCCAGCACACTTGAGCCAATGGCTGGCTCACGATGCCGAAGATTTTTTGTCAAAATGATCCCCACCCCATCCATTCCAGACAAAATCACCAATTTTTAGGTTTTTAAGGATGATCAACATATCCTAGCCTTCATGGCCAATTTTGGTATTTTTGAAGACCAAATAGTGGAAGAAAGAGATCACGATGATCCCAGACAGGGTGATGAAGATGACGGGATCATGGACCTACCGACCAATACCATCCCTAAGGGGATGGTCACACTTGAATGAATCTTTGACATAGATCCTCAGGGCTGGGAAAAGATATCATCCTCCTTTGAGGGAGAAAAAATGGAGAAAGTGAACATTAGCAAGCCTGGTGAAGAGAAAATGATACACATTGGCACCTCCTATTCCCCTGAGGAAAAGGAGAAGATTCTTGTGATTCTCCAAGAATATATAGATGTAATCATGTGGGGGTATGAGGACTCAAAAACCTATGATGCATCCATTATGACCCATACTATCCCACTCAAACTTGATGCTAAGCCTTTCAAACAAAAGAAATGACTAGTCAACCCACTGATCGAGCCTCTGATTTATTAGGAGGTCCAAAAACTGTTGTCAGCCTGGATAATCTTTCCAATTTGACATGCTACATGGGTTGCCAACCTGGTCCCTATGAGGAAGAAAAGTGGTGAGATCCGCCTCTACATGGATTTCTAGAATTTGAACAAAGCCTCCAAGAAAGATAATCACCCTCTCCCCTTGTTGGATGAGGTATTGCAAATAGTGAACGGATCCCAAATGATGTCTTTCTTGGATGGGTACTCTGGGTATAACCATGTCATGGTTAAATATGAAGATAGAGATAAAATGGCGTTCACTACCAAGTGGGGAACATTTTCCTATCAGAGAATGCCCTTTGGCCTGATCAACGCATGGGCCAAATTTCAAAAGGCTATGGACATCGTGTTCAAAGGCCTAATAAATTAATGAATAATCATCTACATGGATGATTTGACCATCTTTTCCTAGGATAGGTGTGATCATTCTACCCACCTCGCCCAGATTTGTGAGAGATGTCACCAGTATGGAATATCCCTCAACCCTAAGAAATGCATATTCCAGGTCACTAAAGGGAAGTTGCTTGGGCATATTTTTTCTGAGAAGGGTATATCCATTGACCCTGAGAGAGTTAATGCACTGCTAAACCTACAAATGCCTAACAACAAGAAGGAAATGAGGTCTTTCTTTGGGAAGATCAATTTTTCCTGGTGGTTCATCACTGGATTCACTGAGATCATAAAGCCACTCAATGAGATGATGAGGAAAGATAAAAAAATTGAGTGGAGCTCCAAAGCAAAGTGGGCATTCACCCAGATTAAACAAACAATAAAGGAGGCACCAGTTCTAGCTAGTCCAGACTATTCCCTCCTCTTTTACATTTATTCCTTTGCTTCGCTGCATTCTGTCGTGGTAGTTTTGACCTAGAAGGTTGAAGGGGAAGAAGAACCAATAGCTTTCATGAGCTCCCCCTTTAAGAATGTTGAAGTCTGGTATTTTCCTTTAGAAAAATAGGCCTTTACTCTCGTTCATGCCTTGAATAAATTTTGGCATTACATTCTCTGGAGCAAGGTGCATGCTATTATCCTAGACTAGGAAGTAAAATCTTTGTTGATGAAGAGTGAATTGGGTGAGAGACGAGGGAAATGGATGGCCATCCTCCAGGAATATAACTTGGAAATGCAACCCATGAAGATAGTATAAGGCCAAGGACTATGTCGAGTGATGGTAGAAGAGACTCCACACATCGAATGTCAAACATATATAGTGGAGTCCATCACTCAAGATCCATGGTACACAAACCTAGTGTACTTGTTGAATAATATGGAAGGATTGCCTCCAAACAAATGTTGCACCCTGTGATTCAAAAGTGCACACTTTATGATAAAAAAGGCCATGCTTTTTTGCAGGAATTGTGAGGGAGTGTACCTTCAGTGCATTGAGAGGGTTCAAGCTACAAAAATAATCAAAGAATTTCACAGGCAGTTTGGAATCAGGCATGGCTAAGCTGACGCCACTGCCCATTAAATACTTTAGGCCAAATACTATTGGCCCTATATCTTTAAATAAATCTACACTCATGTCAAGAAGTGCCATACTTGCCAAACTATGACACATCATGAGTGAAACCCGACGATGCCTTTGTAGCTAGTTTTCTAAGCTAGACCCTTTGGCCAATCAATATTTGACTTTATCAAGTAAATCAACCCCAACTCATCTTCCAACCACCGGTACAACCTAACTACTATCAACTATTGCACCTGGTGGTCTGAAGCCGTACCTTGTAAAAATAACATGGCAGACATAGTCATAAAATTCCTAGAAGAAAACATCGTCACTAGGTTTGGAATGCCCTTTGCTATAGTATGTGACAATGGCCTAGCATTTTCTTTGGCACAATTACTTGAATGGACCTATGACATGAAGGTCACTCTGAAGTTCTCCAACAACTATTACCCCTAGAGGAATGGTGTTGCTAAATCAACCAACAAAAATTTGCTTGAAGTGATCAAACACCTGCTAGAACAAAATCACTAAGACTAGCACCAAAAGCTGAGATTTTCCCTTTGGGCAGATCATATTTGAATTAAGACTGCCCTGGGGACATCCCCATTCCATCTTGTTTATGGCTAGAACCTAGTGTTCCCCATTAACTTACAAATCCTAGTTTTAAAATTCATGCAGGAATTCAGCAACCGGGACAATATTGTGGAGGTTCAGCTCCTAAATCTAGTGTGGATGGATAAACAAAGAGACATAGCCCTTGAAAATTTTGTGCATCACCAAGTAGTAGTGAAATGATGGTTTGAGAGAAGAGCCCAGTATAAGGCCTTTTAGATTTTAGACTTGGTCCTCCTATGGGATAAGGCCCGGGAAAAGAAAGGAAAACACACCAAACTCCACCAGTTCTGGCTCGGACCATATTTGATCTTAGATATCTATGGAGAAAATACCTATCACCTCAATACCATTACTGTGGCAGCCGTCCCATTTCCTATCAATGGATAGTTTCTCAAGAAATTTTTTGAATGAGGCATATTTTTCTGAAGTTGTACTATATGTAAATCTTCTTTCTTGTAAATATTTCCTTCCCAGTGCCCCGTTTGGGGTGCCTTGTCTTGTAAATAGTTTTGTTGGCTATCCTCCAGAACTGCCCTTTTTCTTTTGTTCATTTTTTGGCTTCATTCTTTCTTTTTTGGGTTTCTAGTGCTTTCCTCCTCCTTTTGTAGGCTGGTATACTTTGCATAACATCTAGTCTCTCAGATGGTACCTTTTGGGATTATGATGAACTTGGAATCTATTGTTAGCATGGTGGAATCGGTTTACACTCTGGAGTTATTTTATAAATTGGGTAATAAGCTATGAGAAATATTCATCAAATTCATCCCTCAAAGTCTGGACATCAGTTAAATCAAAATCAAAAGGGACAAGTAATCGGACACACCAAGAGTAGATCGGTCACACTAGTTTGTTGGCCCAAGTCTGAACTTTTAAAATTCTTCCTGGGTCTGGATTTTTTTCTTCCCTATTTAGCAAACTGAAGTGGGTGGAAGGGTGAAATAAGTACCACTATTAAAATTATCTAAGCTTAAGTTTAATGGTGAAAGGAGTGTCACCCTCCCATCCAGAAAAGAACAAAATAACAAGGAAAGAAAATATGAGATGAAAACTCTGGTATCCAGGGAAAGTGAGAAAATTTGATGACTTTGGATTGATATATTTAGTGCCTCTTCTTTGCTTCTCCCAAAGGTCATCGGCTTGATTTTATTTCAACGTAGATACTTCACAACTGACAAAAGACCAAGGAGTGAATCATGAATGGGTCAGATTTTCTCATACGCTTTGCTCCTTGCAAGAAGGATGCTCCAAGTCATGATTTATTCTAGTTTTTCTAACTAGAGATTCCACGGTTCTCAAATGTGCTAAGGCATTCATCCCAGATAGTCACCATTTGTTATGCCTTGCATACCCATCCCTACATTTTGTGTGCAAAATGTTGGGTCCCCTCTTTTCGCTTTGGCTCTTCCCTTGTTTTCTTTTTTTTCTTCTCTGGGCCTTTCTCTCCCCTGAGGTTAGTTTCCTTTATTATTTTGTCTTTCATTTCTCCAGGACCTAGTCCCAGAGTTGGTTGTTCTTTCCAGAGCCAGATTCTGGACTCTAGGATTCTCTGCCATGATGTCTTTTTCTTGCAAGAATTTATGGTCGCATGGAATCCCTAGGCTCGGAGTCCGGAGGTTTTCCTATTCTAGAGTTTGAGGAGAAAAGAGGCAACTTTATTTTTACCTTGGGTATAAATAGGAATTACACATCACTTTTATAGTTACCGCGATTAAACACTTGTACATCCAAAGTGAATCAAAGTGAATTAAGGCAATTTTAAACTACTTTTGCTCTCATTTTTAGTGGTTGTTTAATAGAGATTTTGCAGTAATTGTTCACGGTAATACCTGGGGTTAGCTCATTGCAAGGTGCCTCTAGTGCCTACCTTCTCTACTGTGTTCATTTCTTAGGTAGGCTCTTAGCCCTGGTCTTGTCATTTTTCTTTCAGTTTTATGGTTTTGTTCTCATTTTTCTCTTTGTTTTTATTATTTGTCTAGCTTTTGCCTGTTGTCTTTGCTATGCCTTGTAGCGCTGGTCTTTCGTCACCTCTAGTTGGTGGGTTAGCACTGGTAGAGGGTTTTTCACCCTCTGTACAGTGTTAGTATAGGTGGTTTCCATGCATTCTGCATGGTGTTCTTGTTTGTACATTTTGTAATCTCTGTAAGTTGTGTGTATATATTTTGGATTTTGGCTCTCTATGAATCCCTCTATATATCTAGTGTATATCCTTCTGGTTTGTGGGTTGAGCTCATTGTGCTCTTGTCTGGTTTCCTAAATTTATGAGCTAACCCACATGGCAGAATACCACATGGTTGAAACTTGGCTCTAGGCTGGTTTCAACCATGGTAGTTTCTCTCTCCACCTTCAAGACTGTCTTTATGGTGCATTTATTTCCCATGCACAAATTTAAGATCTTCCAAGTGGCCTTCATACCGCATGCATTAGGACAGTTGGCGTTGTTATCACCATAACTCCCATTTATTGCATGGCCATGTGACACCCATGTAGGCATGACAACTCACTTTTTGGTCACATCTCCCAATGGTTAATTTTCTAAACTCTAGGTCCTATATCCTCACCCAACCTACATCTTAGTTCTATCAAGTATGTTGAAACCCCCAGGCCCAGATAGTGGTTGAATTCCCAAGTCAACATCATATGTGTATCTTTCTAGATTTTTAATGCAAAATAACTTTTCAAGTGAAGCACATAATGTCATGGTAAGATCTCTGGATCTCGAAGTAATTTTTATGCTTTATGAATTTTGACAGTCACCTTACCTTGTATGTTTTCAAATATCACACTTTCACTATGTCAGAGGCTTCTGCCTCCTCACCACCCGGGAGCCCAGAGCTTCCTTCCACGACAGTCACCAAGGTAGCCGTCAGGTCCAAGATTGAGAGGACCTTGGAAAAAATTACCCTAAGCATGAAATATTCAAAAGACAATGTTGTTACAGGATCAAAGATCAAATCCTAGGTTCAGTTGATTACCGACACCAGTGTCAAAATGTGGGCAGAAATGTAGGCCCTAGTTAAAATGATGTTCATTCAATGACAATCCAGAGACTAGTTGGCAATTAGTGTTGGAGATTCCAAGATCCTAAAATTTACTTGCTTCTCATGCTCTATGTAAGCCCCATAGCTTATTCTCACCCTCACAGCACATTACAACTCCTCCATCTAGGTTGTCATGCTCGCCAGCCTAGTCTTGACCGGATATCCCACACCCGTGTCCCTTGATGCCGCAAATTTTTGGGCAAGTTTGGGAATCCTGCAGTTTGAAAAAATAGCCTTCATCACCAAATCTGATGCTTTGGGGCAATTTCAACAGCTATAACTCATGGCCTGACAATATTTAAACAACAATTGGCTCAAGACCCCAAATAAGGACTCCAAAAGAATAAAGATGGAGATCCCCCAATCTGAATTTAAGGAAAGTATCCAAATGGGGATCATAGAATTATGTCAAATCTTTGGGCAACCCCATGCCTAGGAATTCTCAGGATAGATGTATTATTTCCTATTGGGCATCTCCACCGACGAGCAGTACTTTGATTGGGCTGCCATCATTTTGAACCATGTGGACTCGCAGTTCCTTCAGGTGGCCTGGACCTCAAAATTTTACATAACGTCCTATGTTCTCTGGGCGCAAGCACAACAAAACCCTATCAAAAATGGGCTACTCACATCAGGTGTACTTGGGGTTGGCCTGGGCCAAAAGGCTCCCTAGGATTATTTCCCACAAATCTAATGGGAGGCTAGTTTCCCTAGCTTCTTCCAGGTGAACGATTCATTTGTTTACTACAATCTTCTCATGCCTACCTAGGATGGTAAGTACTACTTCTCTAAGGAGGCCATAGATTTGGTCAAGTGTTATGGCCACTACTACATCCAATTCTAGCAGCATACTCAGATTCGGGTAACCAACTTCTCTAGGAAACCCTATTTGTTGCCCAAACACTGTGGGAACAAAATAATCCTTTTAGAATATTATCGATAGATGTTGGAGCTACACACCTTATACATTGTAAATAAGGTGGTAAATTTTCCATTCCCAATCAATTGTGGGAATTACATGTGTAGTATGGTTGTAGCCAAAGAGGCAGACAATGAGCTTAAAAGCCTGGGCTTAATAGAATTCCATCTGGCGTGGAACAACTTTAATCTGCTAGGAAAAATTGCATAGGCACTTCCCTAGGCATCAGAGCCCCATAGATTCCACATGGAGGATTTTTGGGAATATTTCTAGGATGATGTTGAATTCCGGAGCCGGCATTTCGTCCGGATGATAATGGGGATGATGCAAAGACTGAAGCTTACAAAATTACCAGATGACTTCTTGGACACTAGGTCAACAATAGACCCTTAGTACAAAGAAAAGGGAGTAGACAAGATGACTCTCCCTCTAGTAGTTTGGAACACCCAGGAGAGACTAGCCATTGAAGATATCACTCACAAGGTGGTCGAGTGTAGCTATGTCTATTTTAAGAAGGCATGTCTAGGGAGTAAATGTAGGGTTGGCCCGACAGTACGAAGCTTGACTTCTAGGGCCAGAACCTCCTCACAGGGGGAAGGTAAGGGAAAATGAATAATGGGTCCCCATTGCTAACCCTACTTGAGACCCCCATGAAAGAGCAACTGCGATAGACGCTGGCGGCCTCCTAGCAGATGAAAGATAAACTGATCACGCGGTTAGCCACCCCAATACTCATGACCGGGCCCATTTTTCCTCCCTCTTCCCCTTCATTGGTAGCATTAATGGTCTAAGCAACATGAATGGGAGCAGAAGAGGAGAAGGTGGCTCTAATGGATGTAGGGCCCCCTTTGGTAACTAGGAGAAAGAAAAAGAAAACTAACTCTCAACCAAGGGTGGAGCTAGAACTTGGGATTCCAAGCATCCCAGAAGTACAAATGTTTTCTTCCGACTCCCTGGAGCTGGAGAAAGAACCTAAGGACATCCTAGATTATCCCCCTCCCCATGATGAATTTGATGATGTATTTTGAACTGATGAATTTGGAAAGTTGTAGGGGGATATCATACAATCAATTAAAGAAATTGCCACATGGGATGAACTCCTAGAGCTAGAGCCTGCACAAGAGAAGGAAGCCCATATAGAAGAAGAAGAGGGACAGGAATAGGTGGATACCTCCAAGGTCCCAGAGATACAAGTTATAGGGACCAAGAGCAGACAGACACAGGATGAGATAATGACATTGGTTGGGGAAACTAAACCCACAGGAACAACTGTGAGCCTAAATGTCATGCTCCAAACACCACTCCCAAAGGTAACATCCAGGGAGGTGATCACAATGGTCCAAATGTTGAATCTTTCCCCAACGCCTCACCTACTGCCAAAAAACACACCAGGAGAAGAGAACATCCCAGCAACAAAGGCTTATGAACAACAAAAGGAGGAGAGGAACCCTGGGGAAATAGATGATGATCCTAACATTGTCAAGGATACGGGCACTGGGGCACAAGATACAAGAACCACTAGGGTAAGTATCACCAGTGAACCTAAAGATATAGGGAAGGATTCAGAAATGGCTCAAATTGTCAAAGGGGCACAACAAGATCTCAGGGAGAAATCACTAGAACAAATTCTGGCTGCAAAGCCACCCCTACCAACATAATGGTTGGTGGAGTCCCACAAGAGGAAGGCCTTGGCGATGACCCCTAAGGCCCATCTCTCCTTGGCAAAGATGATGGCACAAATGCAAAACCCAATCAATGCAAAGAAAGCCCAGACATTCCATACTCTTTGGACTAGGCTGGGCGGAGAAATAGTCACGGTAATTGTGACACCTTCCCCAGATGTAGACAAAGCAACAACTAAGGCCGATGAGTACACGATCACTAAGGTGTAACTGGGGAAGAGAGGAAAATAGGGTGAACTTGACCTATTGAAGGAAGTAACCAAGGCGATGGAGGCACATTACAAAAAGGAGTCCCAAAAGTTCAGGGCAAAGAAAGAAAAGAATGTAAATCTCATGGGGTTGTTGATGGAGCTCACACAGCCTCTTACTGCCATTTCTCTAGGCACCTCTGCATCTGAAGCATCGCTCCCTTAGAGAGACATAGATTCATTAAGGGAAATGAAAAGAAAACCCCAGGAAATTGATGAGTGGGTCATAGAACAGGTGGGAAATGTTGGCGTTTCTTGGCATCCACACTCCCAAACTTGTATGCAGCCAGCAATACTCTACATCGGGAAGAAACTACTATCTCCATCTGGGAGGGAGATATAAAAAATTATGAGGCATGGAAGGTTGAGATGGAAGAGATCTGGCATCAGAGAATAAATTGTCTCCAAGGCCAGAATTCTAGGAGAGGAGTCTTTTGACTTTGTCCAAACCCAACACTCTAGACTTGACCTCACATTGGAGGTAATCAAGCAATTGGTAGGGTCTATGTGTGAAAAAGTCTAGGAAGTGCAGTATTCTTTCAATTTGTACAAGTCATTTCTATTGAGGGTCTCTGGATCTGATCCCTTCAGTAATGAAACATGCACTCCAGAGGAATATGTTCTTTGAAAGTTTGACAAGCTAATGGAGTCTCAGTATAGATCCCCAAAGGGGATATATGGAACAAAGATGACGAGGCTTACTCGCATGGTTCTTCAAATTCATGATGTGACCAAGATGGCTACTGAATTCAAGGTGAATATTCTAGATTTAGAAGAGCACATGGAGGTGGCCAAATACCGCCAGGCTAGCCTTAAATACATTGATGAAGATGGGATCACCTGGCTCCTACAGACATTCAATGATACTAAAGAACAATAGGGTCCTCCAGATTCCAGAGATGATCGACAGGAGATGTAATTTTTGTATTCTTTCATTCTTTCAGAGTGCAAGTTCCTAGATCCCAAAATTCCAGATCCCATATTTTTGTATTCTGAAAGTGACCCGTGTCTTAGTTCCTGAGGCTGACTGGTCACTTTCAAGGAAGTCAATAAAAGGTGTCATATAACAGGTAACCACAATAAGGCACGCTGGATCGATGAGAGGTTTATGACAGATGGTCTTCCCAATATGCCACTTCAACATTACACCTGGCGCATCAAAGGTAGGGCACTGCTTTCCCATTTATGAGGCATGTAGCCTCAATCCCTGGGGGATCAAATTTCTTCTTTCTCCTCCTAGCTCTCTTCTTGAGCTTGATTCTTCCACTCCTCTTTTCTTGTCTTATTATTCTGACATGTAATACCTTTCCCATCTCAAGGTCTTTTGTAGCATCGCATAGGTAGTATCAGCCACCAGAAATAGTATTATATTGTAAAGTGTAAAATAAATTAGGTTAAGTTTTAGGTCAAATCTGGTGTATAAATATTGAGTTTGACCTCATTCCAAGGGTCGAAAAAATTGACAACCTTTACAGGCAAAGTTGGATGGTACTTTAGTACTTGGTGACAACTTACATTTGTTGGCAGACCGGGTCACAAAGTCCTGTCAATAGGTACTTTACCTTTCCTTCTTTTGCAGATATTAGTAGTGTGTGTAGACTTCCCACAATAATTAAAGCTTGGCTTCTTTTATTTTTGGTGGGGTTGCAATACCTTGATCTTTCCATGCTTTAGATGATTCTCCCTTCTCGGTAGTGTTGTTCTCATTGAATCCAATTCCTAATCTGTCATTTGGTTTCTTTGTATTCTTAACTTGTTTTTCCAGCAATTTTAGTACATCTTCATTTCTTCTCAATTTTTCATTTGCATCCTTCTCAACTATCAATCCTTTGTCCATTCTTTCAATTTCAAATTTCAGTGCTTGATCCTCAAATTCCTTTTGGGTACAATCCTAATTTGAATTTAGAATTTGGTCTATCATATTGTTGTGAACCTGGGTCATTCTTAAGATATCATTATCTTTCTCAGTTAACTTGATTTCAACTTGTCTTTTGTCATCTTCTACAATTCTCTTTTCATCCTCTACTATTCATTTACCTTTAATTAGTTTAGTCATTCTTAAAATATTAGCATCAAGATATTTCTTCATCAAATCCATCCACTCAGTAAGTGAATCATTCTTTTCAAGTAGTTCTCTTATAGCAGTTTCAGACTCATCAGTCACACTTCCTTGAGATGTAGTCTCAATTGTATTAACTTTTTCTTGTGTAAACTTCATTTCATCATATATTTTCCTTCTTATCCTTAGAGATTTATCAAGTTTCTTTCTCAGATCCATGATTAAATATCAAGCACTCTCCAACTCAGATTCAAGACCATCATTTCTTTTGAACTCTCTATAACCTTCCATGACTAATATCTTTAACTCTCAGGTGGTCAAACCTTTAACTCAAGAATACTTTCTCTAATACCAATTTTTTGAATAACTAACAAAAGGTTGGGACTACAAGGGGAGGGGTGAATTAGTACCAATAAATTTTTTAACCATAATTATTGTTTATACCATATGTTGTTGCTTGCTAAATATCGAGTTCATAAATTTGAATTAAAATTAATATAATGTTTGTAAACTCATAGCATTAAAATAGTAAACAATTGAACTCATAACACCATGATTTTGGTAACATATAAATCCCTAGTTAGAGGATAAAAACTATGGTCTACATGACACCCACAACCTTCACTAACTATAATATAAAGGGTGGTTGGTTAGAGCTATAGAGTTTAGATGTTTCAGATACCTTACTCTGTTAAGAGTATATATAAGACTTGCTAGGTCTACCTGGTTAAAGGATCTTTAAAAAATATACACTTAGATATGTTCCTTGTTAAAGGATTTATAAATAAAACATCATTTATGGTCTACCTAGTATTGGCATAAACTCTCAATACAATAGTATCAATAACTTAACAATGTATGTAAAAATGCATCAAATGTAAACATTGTTCAGACTCTATGTGCTCTAATATGTGTTACCTCAATTCCCAAATTGAAACACTATTCTGTTCTGCTCTTTTGTAGCTATATTTTTGCTTGGTGCTCTACAATCTCCTCTCCATTCTTCAATAACTTCTTTAACAACAATAACAATAACAACTCTCTTTCCTTCATCTTTGTATATCCTCTTGTGTCATTCAAGTATATATTAGTCATACAAAATTCATCCAAGATATAGATGAGTTTTGCCTCTTAATCTTATGCATTAGGTAGACTATAAATTTCTCTTGACTATCAGATCTTCTTTGCAACTCGGTGACCATGTCACTTTTACCTTAGTACTTGTTGTTTCTCTTGGAAATGAAAAACTTTCATTTTTCTATTTAATCTCTTCCTTAGATCTTCACTCTAATTTATTTGAATCATTGATCATGTAAAAAACTATTATAAATACTTTTATACACTTAATTAATGCTTTAACAATCATTAAATATGATATGATTGCATTTTTTATTAACTGTATAACTCGGTTAAATAACTCCCCAATAATTGGTTAAGTGTTCTTCATCACTCGGTGTAATATTAACTCACTGTACTAGATGTGCTCAGTGTAGTGTGTCACTCTGTAATTGTAGGTTCTTTGTACTATGTTAACTCTATGCTTTATTAACTGGCTCCGTGTACATTACCTATTTGTCTTATCCTTTCCTTTCACCATTTATCGATTTATTCTCCTTGACTCTATGAATTTTTTTATACTAATGAAAATAAAATATCTTATATAGATAATACGGGGAGAATGAATAAAATATATCAAACTTCAAGGAAAAGCATTAGGGGCCAAACTAGTTTTGTGTGCATATAAGAATCCACACCTTAAATGGGTTCCTCTAAACATACTTTGAGAGAAGTCCCCTCCTAGGGGATCTAGAATATGGATTTCATGTTAGATTATAGATTCATCATCCAAGAAAAATTAACTTGGAGCATAGGTAAGGGTGAGGAAGCTCTTTTCTGGCAGGACTCAGGGGAAGTATATCAAGCTTTATAATCCATGTAGTTAATATAGAACAATCAAGAAACATCGTGGAGGATTTTTGGGGTAAAAGAGTCATACATTATGTCACATTTGATGAAGAAGGGTTGGGATGCAACTAAAATGATAAGAATAACTTGAAAATATCTCCTTCTGAAGAAGACACTCTATGTTCTACTTTTGGATCTAGGAAAATCTCATTGAATTTAGGCTTTGACAAGTTGATATGGGATGGATGCAAGAATGGAGAATAGTCAATTAAAGAATGATATAGATTCCTTATATCCATACTTTTATGCTCTAAGGATAATCCTCCAGATGCTCTATTTTGGAATAAAGTATGCCTTCCAAAAGCAAGAAACTTTTCTTGGTTGGTATGACACGGGAAGATTTTGACAGCTGATCTATTCAAGAAAATGGGATTTCACGGTCCAAGTAGATGCTCTCTTTGTGAAAGGAATGAAGAAACCATAGACCACCTTCTTCTAAGATACTCTTTCTCTTCTAAAATTTGGACATGGTTATGCTCTTAGCAAGGATGGAAATTGGTATTTCCTTGGTTTATCTCAGACTTACTTCAATCTTGGCCACTCCTTTAAGGAGGCAATATTTATGGCTCTTTATGGATTTCAGTTCCCTTGAACATTTTATTGGAATTGTAGAAGAAATAAATAGGAGGACTTCTCAAGATAAGAAGTTGGATTTAGATCAAATATTAAATAAGATAGAAGTCTCAATCATTGAGATAAAAAAAAAAACTAGAATACTGAACAAAAATAATAAGGATATGGTAATGTCCCATTGGGATGAAAAGATGAGGAGTATATTGATTGGTCTTAAAATATCTCCTTACTTCGGTTCTAGGGGAGCCTCCACTTTACTCAAATAAGCTAATTATAAATGGGAACTACCAAAGTGTGGTTGGTTTAAACTCAACTTTAATGGTGCATCGAGAGGAAATTCTAGAAATGTAGGCCTTGGATGCTACATCCATAACTCAGAGGGCAAGATAGTAGCAAGGTTGGAAAAATATATAGTCAAAGAGACTAATAACTGTGCAGAGATAATGGCCTTAATGGAAGGCCTCTTCCTTTGTATAATTTTGGGCATAAAAAATTTAGAAATTGAAGGAGACTCTACAATTATAATCAGTGCCCTCAGGAAGGGTTTTCTTCGTAATTGGAGACTTGACTCAATATTACCAAGAGCCTTGGCTCTATGCCAATATAAAAGACAAATTAACTTTTAACCATATTTATAGAGAAGGTAATCAGAGAGCAGATGAATTAGCTAATAAAGCAATTGAGGGAGGATAGAAAGCATAACCATCTAGATAAGGTAGAGTATGATTAGATAAATATCATTGCATTAGGAATGGAATAGATATGAAAGGGATAAAAATACAAAGAGGTGAGATAAATGTTCAATATAAATATATTAATCCAATAATAGAACAAACCATGCAAAGGTTTTTTTATGCCCTACATACCCTTCCTATAGGATTTGAGAGATACAAAGCCACAGAACCCAAAGAACACCTGCATGCAAAAAACTTGTTGCAATAGAGAAGTAGGAAGAGGGAAAGAGAAGAAATCAGAAGTTGCTTAAAAATGTAAGAGTGAAATTATAATATGAATTAATGAAAAATGAACTACAAATTTGAACCTATGAAGGTGAACAAAACCCTAAAACTAGAAAATCTAGGTTGGACATTAATAATTAATATAAATATTAATTATAATGCACCTAAGAGATAGCTTAAGTAAACTAGAGTAATTAAAAACTTAATTAATTAAATCAAAGTGATCTAATTAATAAGTGTAAATAGATAATTACTCTAACACCCCCCTTAAGCGAAGCTTAGGAGGTGAGATAACCTAGCACAACTATGAAAGAATGAAAATGGGTCCTGGTAACAAGGCCTGATCATGTACCCAAGCACAACCAACTCTCTTTAAAGTAGAGAAATAGAGAAAACCACATGAGAAAAACCCTACTCCAAGAAGAGATAGAAAAAAAAATGCAAAAAAGAATGGCTCAAGAGACTGTCTCAAAACTATAAGTACAATCAAACCCCACATGAGAGAGTGATGAGACACCAAAGCCCCCTAGAATGATGGAACCCCTATAGGAATGATCGAACCAATAGAACTCCAATGTGGAAGAAATAGAGGCACAAAGCAACAAGGAAACCCCTGAATTAGAGGTGAAACTGGAAGGCCTAACTGGTGCTCAAAGGAGGATGAATGAGACTCCTACAATGGAATCCCCAATGAAGGTGGGCTAATAGATGAGCTGAATCTATCAGCTAGGAGGAGATGAATTTCCTTGGATATGCCCTCAATAACTAGAGTGGAAGGATTGATGATGACGGCGACCATAACAGGGATAGCTAAAGAAGAATCATGCTCAACAAATGCAGAATCAGTAGGAGGAGGAGGTGGAGAAGCAAAAAAATTGATCTCAGGAGAAACATAGAAGTTTAGGTGACCCGAATTCTTCTCACTAGGCACTCATGAAGTAGGAGAGATATTCTTCGACAATGGAGATTGTGGACCAAAATACAAGATGGAGTACAAGAAAGTGGCATGATCAACTGACCCTATAGTAATAATGTGGAATGTCACACTATCTCTAATGTGCATATAATATGGAGTGAACTCAACTTTCCTTTCTATCCCACTATGAGTAACCTGATAGATGGAGAGAAGGTTAGAGGACAAGGATGGAACACATAGTACATCATGGAATGTATCACCATCAATGTTAATAGAAGCCTGCCCAGACACATGCATAAAAATGTAATTCCCCATCAAGATGTGTGGGGTATGAGAGGCCGAAAATTATAAGAAGGAACTCTGAGAAGATGCCATATGATGTGAAGCACAAGAATCCAATATCCACCTAGAAGAGGGAGCTATAGAAGATGCACATCTGGCATGATCCTTTCCATTGTCTGACCCATCTTCCTGAGAAGATGATGAAGAAGACTAGTGAGAAGAGGAGGGAGGAATGTCAATATTTATCTTGTGAAGAAGAGTTGTCAACTCAAAAATCTATTGGGCATATCCATCTACCTTCTTTTGAAAGCACTAGGACTCATCATGATTGAACTTATTGCAATAAGTACACTTTGGTTTGTCAGTCTTTGCTTTCCCCTTAGATGAAGGAGGTGGGCGAGAGGAATGCTAAGAAGGGAAATCCTTCCAAGACGTTGTGGTTGATGATACTTGTTTCTACTCTAGCTTCTATGAATATGGGTGAGTAACCAAGGCATGGCTCATAGAGCCAAAAGCATCATTCAACTGTTGAAGCTTTTGTTGGAAACACTAAGAGGGGGGGAATCAGTGCTTAGATAATTATTCAATTTTAGAAACTTTAAACATAAATAAATTATATATCACTTGAAGCTTAACACAAGATCACATAACACATAATATGATTACGGGGAAACCTTGATTAGAGGAAAACCCCAGTGGGAATTAGTACCCATAAATATTGTACTAGTATAATGAACCTATTAAAGTTCCTTTAACCTATTAGGAGTAGTATTTACAATGCAAGTACAATGACCTAGTTAAAAGCCTAAACCTATAAGGAGTCTTTTACAAATGACCCTATTAGAGGTGAGGGCTCACTGTCCAAGAGCTCACTGCTCAATGAGAAAGAAGGCTACAACCTCTTGAGAATAAATATGCACTATATCCAAAAGTGAAGTGCTATATATGATTCAGATGTCTGATCAGTTTTGGTTATGCACTTATGCTCTTATCTTCTTTAAGGGCTCTATCTCATAATGACATCTTTATATTTCTCTTCTATGTCTCTCCTCTGCATATTTATTCGATGCCTCAAATATATCTTTTCATTATATATATATATATATATATATATATATATATATATATATATATGCCTGAATAGACATGACTATAAACAAGACCTTAGTCAGCCAAAAAACAACATACACAACGCTTCCAAAAAAATTGGCTTAAGTGTGTTTGCAGTAATGTTTAATACATGGTTACAAAATTACTACAATAGGTACTTAGCCTTTACATAAAAAAAGATTACATGCTAATCAAAGTCCTGAAGTCAGCTCCATACTCTGTACTATGAATTGCTAGTGTACTTGTTCTTTCTGTAACTTATTTGTACTGATATTATGTACCATGTGTGTATAGGGTAAGCATAAAAACATATCATAGAGGTTATGTATGAAGGTGCTTAGTCTAAATTAGTGGTACGCATGTGTGCTGGTGCTCTGATCATCTATGTATCTCTATTTTGTATTATCTTCTGTACTTAGTCAATTTTCATTACTAAGTTTGTTGTAAAAACTCCATATGAATTTGTTGCCATAATGACAACAAAAAATAAGTCATATACTCCCTGGAGTCAACTTTCCAACAATCTCCCGTTTTGTCATTAATGTTAACAAAGGAATGTGGCCAAGTTACTCAAAATTAACTAACACCAAAAACTATATATTCTCTTCTTTTAACATATACTATATATTTATTTTCATATATATACACTACTCCTCATACATACCTTACTCCCCCTTTGAAATTAATGAAAAATGTGCCAAAATTGTAAGTCTCTAAATACTTACTCCATGTATACATCTGGATAGGCTATCTATAGATTCTTCATCTCTTGCTGCCAGAATGCTTTTAGTGCACAATTGTTTGGAGATGGGCACATAAGGCATATGTGAACTTTTCCATCTTTTTCAAATCCATTTCAGGTCCTTGATCATAGGTAGCAATGGTTGTATCAATCTGTTTAATGTTCTCATCTAGAACTACTAAGGAGGGTGCAAGTGCATTTCTCAACTGAGTCTACCTATTCCTTATCTTACTGAACTCGATTTTATCTTTTTCTATCTCGTCTATCTAACCTTGATAGATATTGTTGTAGATGTTTATATCTTGGGATGATGTTTCAACTGAGTGTCTTATGTTATCAACTAGGATATCTTCCTCTTCTATCTTTTTGATATGTTTAGAGGTGAGTTTTCCTTTGTCCATGCAATTTTATATAACCTTCCTGCCTTTTGATGCCAACTCTTTCAACATTGACTGAACAATCTTTAGTGACTTTAAATCCAAGGAAAAATTATTTACTAGTTCATTCAATCTTTCCTTTTTATACTCATCTTCTACAATTCTAGTAGCTGAGTCTACTAAACTTGTAAAATGTTCTTTAAAGCTTGTTATGATACTGTCTACATCATTAATTCACTAAATTTTAGGTACTTTCTGTCAACTAGCACTAGGTCATTTAGAATGTTCACTGATTCCAAGAAGAGAGGGTTTTTCATAACCTATTTCTCTTTGGATTTTTCCATGCCTAGGACACTGATCTTGATCAAGTCTTCTTCTCCCCATGCATCAAGACTTGTCAAGTCAGGAGTTAAGCTTGACAACAATTAGTTCAATGGATGGTGTGAATATAGTATTCTGACTAGCATCCATGTATTCACTTTTTACTGGGATCTCCATGACTGGTGTTTCATTATTTTGATTATCTTCCTCTTTATTAAATTATGTTGAATCCTTAGAGGGAACTTAATCTTGTTGTAAAGATGTGTCATTAGTGCATACCTCCTTTGGCTCCTCAGTGCTTACAAATTCTTTTTCAACTTTGTCCATATCATTGTCAGAGGTGGTCATGGATATTTTTATATCATCAATCACTATAGTATCTCCTTAATCTTTTACTGTATTAGAGGCTATTGAAATTGAGGGTGTTGAAACCTGTGGACCTATCTTAGGTGCATTCTGAATCACTGGTTTTGTAACCTATTTGGGAGGAATTGGAGTTACCTTTTTTGTAGGCACTGTTGAAGGATACATATGTCTATCCAAAAATACCTGCTCAAAATATTTCTGAGTCTCTTCACAAACCAGATCATACTCCCTATTCATGATATGGAGAACTCTTGTTTTGGTTCTTAGGTATGACTTTACTAAATCCAACAGAATGAATTTCTCATCATGCGAGCATACCGAGAGAAGACTATCCAATGTTTCTTCTCTTATCCTCATATCCTCTTCAATTTATTTCCTCTTTAATACATCAAGTATCTTCCATACCTTGTCTGGTATGACTATTTTGAGGTCCATTACTGTTATTTTGAACTTAATCATGTGAGAGATGATCATAGAATGAATTTATGATTTGTCTATCTCGTGATATTTGTCATATACACTCTTGAGAGATTCTAGTCTTCATTAATAATTCTATTCTTTAGAACAGTTAGACTAGGTCTAAATCCTACCTTAGGAGGGGCTTGTGTGTTCTTTGCCTTTCTCCTTGTAGTTCTTGAGGATGGATGACTTGTAGGAACTTGCTTCTTCCTTCTAGTAAACTTGATGGGTACAAAAGGTGGAGAAGATTCTAGATCAATGGTGGTTGATGGTGCAGATGTGTCTTCATTTGATTTCTTCTTCTTCTTCTTAGGCATATCATCATATTTTTCTATTTTTACTTCAGTGGGATTTTTCTCAAGTTCTTTGGCAATCTTACCTTCCCTAGCTTTGTCTAGATATTCTTGTGTAACACCATGAATTTTTAAGATATTTGAGGTAATCCTTGATGCCTTCCTTTTGTTGTCGGCACTGTATAAGATAGAATCAACTTGATTTTTCTTTTCTCTGTAAGTAGCCCATCTAGGTTCATTAAGATCCTTGGGTGCAGATAGGAGGACTTGTGCATAACCTTCCAAAATATGTTCTTCAACTTCATAACCAAGAGTTTGAATCCATTTTGTTCTAGGCTCAACTGCCTTCATGCAAGTACAGTCAGTTTCAACAATGAAACATATGGTGTCATTATACTTCTCAACTATTTTCTCAGGTATTCTAAACCTCTTCTACATCTTGATCCTAAATGTCTTAATATCCATGTCCATAGCATCTTTTTCACTGCTCTCTAATGTAGTTTTAGGTGATATCTGAAACATAGTAGGTTTACTCCTATCTAGATAAAGATTTGCAACTTTACCAACAATGTGGAAGTACATGTACATGATCAAAGAGCCAAACCTAAATATATTTCTATTTTCATGCTTAATAGCTTTGATGTTCTCCATCAGCTATGCACACAATAGTTCACAGATATTGTACTGAGTGTTATCTCTTACTATCCTTATTGCTAACAGAACTATTGCTGCTAACACACTATTTAATATGCTCGCCTACTAAAACTTATATCCAAGTATCATAGTGAGTAATTTAATGTCATTCTCTAGAATGATGTATAGAAAATGCATGAATGTATACTAAATTCTTGTGTTATCATTGACATGAATCCAAAGCTGCATACTCAGAGGTGAGTATACCAGCCATGCAGGGGTTCAGAGCTAGAATAGTTCCCCCTAAGACAATGAGGGTCAATTATTTAGAAGTAGAAGGTGCATCCACTGAGGATGCATCTACTACCTTGTTCTCTTCATTATCCTTCTTTACTTCAACCCATATTTTATCTAAGTTAGCTTTAGCTTCCACAAACTTAACTTCTCCTGATTCTTCAAACATAGACTTTTTAGGATTCTCTTGTCCTTGTGTTCTTGACCTGCAAAATCTTGAGATGTGTCCAACTTTTCCATATGAGTGACAAATGATAGGACGTCTGATGTTGTTATTCATCATGCTGCACTTCTTTGCTATGTGTCCATTGTAATTACATATCTGACATGTTATGTTCTACAATTTTCTTTGAGGTTGATTTCTCTGATCGTGTTGAGTCTGATTCCTTTGGTTCAGTTGTGACTGATTTTTTTTATTTGTCCTGCAATGAATAGCCCTATGAACAAAGTTATTATAGAAGTAACAATAACCATTGAATGTTCTTACATTCTTAAAATCTCTTACCAAGTGACCATGCTAGTTATAGGTATAGCAAGTACGGTTGATTGCCTTATGCTTTTCTTTTGGTGGCTCTGCTTTAATCTCTTTATGATTCTCAATTTTCTTTTCTTCTGTAGATTATGTTTGAGCTTTCTTTCTTTCTTGTAATGAGTTTATCTCAATTTGAGCTATACTATATCCCATACCATTGGTATCACATTTTCGATTTTGTGCATAAACCTGTGATTGAATTAAATCAGAACTTGTGTGGAGTTTATCAATCTTGTCTTTTACTCATGATAATTCAGATTCAATCTTATTTTCGATGTTTTCTAATTCCAAGATTTTCATATTGGCTTGCATGAATTCTTCATCTAACTATTTATTTTCTTTGTTCTTCTCTTCAATAGCTGTTAGCTATCAGTTAACTGATCATTCAATTCTTCTATCTTATCCTTTAGAGATAAGTTTTCTTCATTCAGTTTCTTGACCATTTTACCCAGATCATTTGTAGAGCAATCTTTCAAATCTTTTCTTAACTTTTTGATAAGCATTTGTGAGCCATCAACTTTTAGTTTAAATTCCTCATTTTATTTCTCAGATCTGTCTAGATCTTCAAGGGCTGCTTCAAGATTCTTTTAAAGATGTTTTTCTTCTATTGAATCCATGATCTCCTCAAGTGGTTAAACTTTCTTTCAGAGGACTATAGTTCTGATACCAATTGTTGGAAACACTGAGAGGGGGGGGTGAATAAGTTTTTAGAAAATGATTCAATTTCAGAAACTTTAAACATAAATCAATTATATATGTTAGAAATTAATCTTTACTTGCATTATGTAAGTAGGAGATTCCTATGGAATCCCTACACCTATTTTGTCCTCTTGTGAGGATAATTCACCTTATGTATCTTTTATTATCCCTTGGTTGTATTATTTAATTGGGATAAACCAAGGTATCCCTTAGATTCCTCCTTAAGAGGAAATAACACAAGTGGCACACACTTTATGAAATGTGGCATACATAGAT
>MU227824.1:2174748-2188822 GCA_018584345.1 Thuja plicata | reverse complement strand
CTATACTAGCACTCAAGCATGGGTGAGGGCACATCTTATTAATTCATTTTAATCTCTCAAATATGTCTTTAATTATCACTTATTAAGAAACTCCACAATAAGCAGCCCAGTAGTCTCTTACGGACACGGAACTTATTGCAAGCTACCTCCTACTACGCATCTAGGTAACCTACCCTAGGCATAAAAATCCCAACAGATCTAGCATAGGTCATAACTCTAGTGTACCCTAAATCAGTATTCCATACAATAGGAACGGTCACACATAGGTACACACACAGGTACATAATCGAAAGGGTCATCATGGTCAGTTTTAGGGAAAATCAAGAACATACACGCCATAGAGTAATCCGAAAAGATAAACATCCCCCCAGCCTCTGTATACAGCCTAGGTCATTTAATGCCCTAGATAACCACATATACAAGCACAAGAGATCCATAAGATGCATAGAAATAAAAATGTCTTAAAAGACTGAAAAATAAACTATATATACATGTAAACATTTACAGATACCCCATACAAAAAAAATCTTCATCTAATCCATCATTTGATCTGATATAATTAATGCTAATCGAATCAAAACCATTCAAAACTACCTCTAGTAACTAAATAGTCTAATCAAGAAAGCCATTTATTTAACCAAATTCATCTAATACGAGAACCTCATATTATCCCATAACTATAGATCATCATGATTAACTAAATTTAATCGCTATATTTTAACTCAAATATTTAACAAAACATATTAATTGAATTATTCATATTTAATAGCCAATATTAATTCATAATTAATAATGCTACAAATATTAATTCAAATTATTAGTTAATTTATTATCTATAATTAATAATTAACATATCCAATTAGAATATAATAATCATACTATAAATTAAACTCAATAATATAATTAAACTAACAAATTATAATACAAATTAATTATTAATTACATTTAATAATAACTAAAACTTATTTAATTTACAAATTAAATAAACTGTATTCAAATCACATTATAAAGTAATGATAAATAAAAAAGAAAGTTTTAAATAAAATAAGACAACATATAATAAATATTAACTATATGGGGGAGCGGGTCCACCTCGGCCCCCACTCCCCAGTCCCAAAGTTGACGGGACCCACTGGCTGCTGGCAGTCTGGCTGCCAACGCAGTCCAGAACTGCCGCAACAATACCGGCTAGGGTGCCTGGTAATGTTACGTGGGTGGGGGTTGGTTGGCGGACCCCACCGCCCCCCCAAAAATTTATTAAAATGTTTTTTTTTTAAAAATTTAGCATGCGCTAAAAACATATATACCTTGCCCTTTATTTATACTTATTTTAATATATATATATATTTAGAACCATAACATTTTGGTTAATTTAGGAAAGGGTAGTATATTTTTTTTTTATTTAAAAATCTGAAATACGGAAATTCATAAAAGGGAATTTTATTTTCTTTTTACTCTTTTACTTCCTGGGCAAATCATTTTTACACCAGTCTGTATAAAAATAGAGAGGGGTTTTTTTTTCATTAATTTAATTTTTCCTCAATAAAATACATAGAACTTCAAATATTTAATTTTCTCTATAGTCAGAGCTATAGGCAGAATGATTTTTTGAATTCAAGGAGATTTATGAGAGATATGAATACAAAATTTTGACAGCATAACTATAATATACTAAGGAATACATAAAAGTGAAAACAATGAATCCAAGCCTCTCAAAAACCCTAAAAATAATGAAACATCGTCTAATCATAAATTTAATTTTCTTCTATAGTATAAACTATATCAAAGGTTAATTTTTTTGTTTTCTACAAGATCTAGAGGGAATTTCTTCCTGAAATTTTGATAGCATAACCCTACGATGCTAAGATTATATAAAATGATAGAAATAGAGATCTAGGGTTTCTAGAAACACCCAAAATCATAGAAGACATCTATAGGCCATTTAAAGACCAAATCCAAGGACATGTAT
The DNA here is from genome assembly GCA_018584345.1 of Thuja plicata. NCBI lineage: Eukaryota > Viridiplantae > Streptophyta > Pinopsida > Cupressales > Cupressaceae > Thuja > Thuja plicata. The sequence continues at coordinate 2,186,853 of MU227824.1, read as the reverse complement.
TAAAGCAACACTGAAAACCTCAAATCTAAAAATTTGAATCCATACAAGGCAAATGAAACCTACCTTTAATCCAATACAAGAAATGGAAGAATGTAGCTTGGAGAATGAAAGTAGATCTGAAACCCTTAAGCCCAATTCAACCACAGATCTGGCACAATGTAGATCCGAACACACACACACAAGCAATAAAAAACCTGAAACTCTGAAGCAACCAAGATCCACAACAATCCACAATTCCTTAAAAACCCCCAAATCACCAAGAGCTCTCCAATTCTCAAAAACTTGTTATGAGAGTATGAATGACCAATTCCCCCTAAAGAGATTTAAATTCCCCAAAACATGCAAAGGTGAATGACAACTCCCAAGTCAATCCCTAGTTTAACTCAACTTAAAAATTGAAAGTAAATCCAATTTAATTAAATAAAATATGCTTTATTGCCACAACTCAAATTAGACTCCTAATTACAAGTTAAGATCTTTTCAATTTGAAATACTTTTTCAACACAATAATGCACATGTAATTAATAAAATATTTAATTAAATAGATTAAATATTTATGTCACAATAATGCATGCAACCAAATATTTAATTATTTAATTAATTATATAAGCTCATAAATATAGTTTTTCAATTAAATATTTAATTAAATCATAATATTCAAATATTTTAATTTAATTAATTATTTAAAATAAACCTAGGACATAATTAAATCATTAATTCAACTATAATCCATTAAATCACAAAATATGAAAAAACACTCATTAATCCAAAAATCACTCGAAAGCATAATCAAGCAATACACGCGCAAACACAAGAGAGAGGGTATTCAAATTCTGTCAACCTAGACAAATCCAGATAAGGTAGTCATACTGAAACTCATCCTACATTAGGATGATTAGGCTTAGGTTAGGGTTTTGGATCTATATGTTACCTCCCCTTTTTACCATTGAGATGAATATTTATGGGCACGTTCACTCCTGCCAATTCATGGAAGACGATGCTCTGTACCTGCAATCCTGTCACCAAAAGAACACGCATGTACATGCATAATATAATATCGCAATCAATGATAGGGATCGGTAGAACATGTGGATCTTGCCGAAGCAAGTAGCTACGTCTCCGTCCTCTACCACCATAACATATCAACAAGTACATTCACATATAAGACAACAATACACATGCCAGTATGGGGTAAGTATATCATAAACTAAAATTGACATATAACAATCAACATGATAACATCATCACATCTATCCATGCATAAGGTAAAATCATGACATCATAAACAAGTATCATCATCAAATAAAATAATATCAGCCCACATGAAATGTGGCCTAAAAGAATTTGGCCAAACAACTGAAACCAATGCCTAAAGAGTACGTCATCACGACCTAAAAAGAAAAACATGAGTGGCTATTACACTACATGACTTCCAACGTCCTCTAAGCACTTGCATGGGAGTCCTAGGGGATCTAAGGTATAACAACGGTTGGTGTTTTCAGGGAGGGACCTTGTCAGGTCTCTCCATGGGACCACTTCCGCCAGATTCAGTGGGACCAGATCTTCCCACATTTGTGCAGAGTCAATGACACCTTCAACTTTAACAGGGTCAAGGTGATCACTAGAGATTAGGTATATAAATTATCTCAACAAGCCATGGGCCTAGTTGGTGTGTTGGCATGATACTTCATCCAGTTCTCCTAACACACTTACATTTAGATGTCTAGCTTCTCCAGAGAGTCCTTATTTCCCAAACACTATGGGGACATGATAGTTTTCTTAGAGTTTTGCAGGCAGATTTTGGAGGCTCATGCCTTGGCTACCACTAAGAAAATTAAAACCTTGACATTCCCTTTTATTTGCGGGGAATACTCTTGCTCCCTAGTCGTGGCTTGGGGAGCCAAAAATGAGCTAACTAGTTTTAACTTACTAAAATATTTTTTGAGCCGCAAGGATTATGATCCCCTGGACGACTGGCAAGGTTGATACCAAAGGGAGTGAACCCCCATGATTGACACATAGAATATTTTTGGGCTAACTACCAGGATTATTATGATGTCCAGAAGCGATACTACACTAGGATAACAAAATGGATGATGGAAAAGCTCAAGCTCCGAACATTCCCTCAGACTTTTTTAGACAATGGGCCCCAGAGGACCCCTGTCCTCTGAGTATAAAGAGATAGGTATAGATAAGATGGACCTCCCCCTGGTGGATTGGGATACACCAAATATTTTGGACATCAAGGCCATCTCGAGAGCAATAATTAAGCGCAGTCACTCATATTTCAAGAAGTTATGCCTAAGGAGTGTTCGTTTGGACAAGAATTGTTTGTGAGCATCAAGTTCCCAGGCCCTAAAGAAATCCAAAACCCATGGAAAGAAGAAATTTGGTACCCCACCTCAGGTCCCGAATCCCATTTTGGCCCCCCTGATGGAGTAGTTGGGTGAGAAGCTAGATCACTCCTAGAAATTAATGGACGCAGAAAATTTCGTAGTCACTTTTGGTCTTGGAGCTACCCCGATAGGATCCTCTCCCCCACTAGGAGGTTCTTCGTCCATGGCTATTTTGTTAAGTGTAGCATGTGAATAAAAAATTTCTGGAACAATGGTAGCTGCAGAGACCGAAGTGCCACTTAAAAGGAGAAAGAAAAAAAAGGCAAGTCGGTCCCTGCAGAGCAAGAATCTAGGGCCGAAGCCCAAAGATGTACCGCAAGTTGAGGTTCTTTATTCCTCCTCCTCTAAAAAGGAGGATCATCTAGCAAGGCCCCTAGAGATAGCACAGATCAATTTTGATGACTTATTCCAGCTGGGTCATCTCAGAGAAGTATAAGGTATGGTTGATTGCACCATAGAAGAGATAATGAAATAAGAAGTTAAAGTCCCCATACTTGATTCAATAGGGTAGAAGATGTGGCAGCCCACAAAGAAGGTGAGCCATGGCTTAACAAAGCTAAAGGTGAAAAGGAAGTGCCATAAGAATAAGGGAACTAATGGCTTGTAGAACAAGTACCAGATGGAGAGGGAACCAGACCTACGGGACCAACCGTAACCTTGGATGCTGGACTCTAAGACTTCACCAATAATTAGAGTTTACTCACACCACCGGATACAGTGGCCGAAAAAGTTGTGGCCATTTTTTAGCAGGTCAATCTCAATGAGCCACCTCTCCCTACTATAACTACTATTCCACTAGAGAACACCATCCTGAAGGGTAATGGGGTAGGAGATAAAGAACATACAGACAAGAACCCCACTTATACAATGGATAATATGCCTTGGAGGAACTTGAATTGAACTCGGGGGACACTTCAAGCTCGGGGATGATGATGATAGGTGGACTAACTGCTCCATTGCAGTGGTTAGTGGAAGCCCAGAAAAGAAAATCCCCAACTACTATCATGGCTCAACTATCACTTGTGGAGAGGTTTGTCGAAGGCCAAAATCCAAAGAAGCCTAATAAGGCTTGTACCCTTCACATCACCAGAAGGGCCCCAAATGGCACCATTGTGGCAATAATTATAGCCCCTCTAGAAGGAAAAGAGGATTTTGAGGTAGCTGCCAAAAAATATGTGATCACGAAGGTGTCTCTAGGTAAAAGAGCTCATTAGGGGGAACTAGACCTAAGTGAAGTGGGTCAGGCTATTTGGGCCTGATATGAGAAATAGTCTCATAAGATCCAGGAGTTGAAAGCAGCCAATGCCAACCTTTCAGGACTTCTGAGAGAATTATTGTGCCCCCTCGCCTCTAAGACACCTAGACTGTTAGTCCTTGGGACACCGCTACCACAGAGTGATGTTGATACTTTGAAATTCATGAAGAAGAAGGCATTAGAGGTAGATGAGTAGATCGCTCATCAGGTGGGGGTGATAAGAAGTTTCCTCTTTGAGTCTCTCCCAAAAATTTTATGGGTAAATGAGTTAGCAAAGAAGATAGATGCCACCCTTCCCAAGTGGTAGGGAGAGATCTAGAAATATGAAGATTGGAGAGATACCTCGTTAGAGATTTTGGATCTCAGGGAAGATGAGCTAATAAACACATGCATTCTAGGGGATGAATCATATGGGTTCCTCCAAACTCAATACTCTAGACTTGCATTCAAAGTTAAAAATGGAAAGAAATTGGTACAAGTGTTGGAAGAAGAATTGTTTGTGGTCTAGACTCCTTTGGATTAGTATGTTTCCCTCATCTAGGAAATTACATCAGCTGATCCTCTTCCCCCGAGACTTATACCCCCATTGATTCTGTAATTGGTAAGGTTGATGAAGTGGTTGAGGCTCAATTCCAACATGGGGGAAATGTTAATGGCGCTACCATGGTGGAACTCTCCGAAGTGTTTCTCAAATCCCATGATGCAGCCAAGGTGGCTGCAGAGCTAAAGGATAAGGCTGAAAGTGTCAGCCTCTATTTTGAGGGACCTGTGAATTGTCAGGATTGTTTGAAGGATATAGAGGAAGATGACATCCTCCTAATTTTAAAGGCATACAAAAAATTCAAAGGCCAGTAAGATATCCTGGATTCTGGGGATCCTTTAGAAAAATTTGCATATCATTTCATTCCTTATTCTTTGAGCAAAAGCTCTCAGATCCTGGACCCTAGGTTCCCAATTTTGTATTCTTTATAGTGACGAGTATTGACAGCTCTCTAGAGCTAACCAATCACTATCTATAGCATTTTTCCAGGTCTATGGTTGTCCCTCTTGATGTGACTAGTCACTATTAATCCATTGGTTCACTACAGACACCGCTTGGACCTTGAGGCACTGTTCTAGCATTTACTATCTGGTGTACCTCTACCTGCCCAAGTCACCAAAGTATAGAAGAACATTAAAGAGGGTGTATGGCCTAGGTCACTTAAAGAAGATCCATCATGTCTACAAGTACAAGGACACTCTTTCCAATGGCAATTTTTGGGGGGCTCCTTCCTTTCTTTCTTCTCTTATTTTCTCAAATGATTGTATTATATTAGTAATTAGTTCTGACATCACAGGTAGTACCGGCTGTAAATATTGTAAAATAATATAAATAACGTAGTTAGATTTTTCTATAAATACAAGGCTTGACATTGTTTGAAGGGTCAGCAAATTGATTATTTAGCTGTCCACTAGTAATACAAGATTTTAGTCTTTTAGAAATGTTGTTTTCTCAAAAGTTCAGAGTAGATTAATGCTTCGTTGGAGCCACTAGTGTAACTATGAGTGAAGCTAGATTTGAAGTTAATGGAAGAATGAGGAAAACCATTCAGCTCTGAACTCTATGCTATTTTTTATCATGGAGTTAGTGAAATACTTCTCATGTTGTATGCTCTCTTATGTCCTTTGTTCCTATTCTGTAATGATTCAATGAAATACTTTTCTTTGCTACTGATATATGTCTAATTGAAGTTTGCATGTATATCTAGTATCCATTGTTTATTTTATCTGGAACTTGGTTGATGTTAAGAGAACATATGACATGGATATTGTTAGATATCTACACTAACTCTATCCTATCTTTTGCTATTTAATTTTTGGATAGAAATTATGCTTGTAGGAAACTCATTATCCCAAAAGTTTCAGAGGTCTATGAGTCAAAACTAGCTATGCCCTCAAAACAAATAGTTACTTGTCCAACTAAGCTAAATATGCATCATTGTGACTTGATAACCACATTCTTGGAGGCTAGGAGAGCTATCTCTCATGCACGCCTCTTCAGGCAAAGTTGACCGATACTCTAGTATTTGGTGACAACTCATCTACTGTTGGCGAGGCCATCAAAAAGTCTTGTCAACAAAAACTGGCACTAGAAGGAGGGCATGAGATTGTCATCCCCTGCAAACATTGAAACCACACCTCCTAAGAGCTCCCCAAGAAGTAGTTTTAGACGTCAAAATTTCCATAGATTAGGGTCATTTTCACCCCTACAATTTGAAATAATATTTCATTCAACCCCTAACCTAGGAGAGTTTGTACAACTCGGACCTCCCATCTGAGCCAAGAAGACCTACTAGAAGAAGAAGCCTTCCCATCCATGGACTAGAGGGTTCGTAGCCCCCAAGAACATTCAAGCTAACCAAACCATCCTAGAAACCAATCTTACTATCAACCTTAACATCCCAACGACTACCTACTTCAATAAAACTGGGTCTCCCACCGGACAGTCCCCCAACACTGTTAATGACCTTCCTCCACGTCTGGAAAGATTTGTCCCAAGTATGAACATCTAGGCCCTTGAACCGCTGAAGAATACCTACAAGCATATAAATATGCTATGAATTGACACTACATCTAGTACGAGGATGTGGTTAGAAAAATGTTCCCACTATCTCTCAGAGAAAGTGAGTTGAACTAGAACTTGAACTTACCTGCCAACTCCATCAATAGTTGGCAAGACATGGAGGCCACCTTTCTAATAGTGTTCTGGGTCCATGTAGACATGGCCTAGTCTCACAATCAATTTATCTCTATCTGGAAGGAGCCCAAAGAACCCCTATCAACCTTTAACCATAGATTATAGAGAGCCTTAAAACAGTGTACAAGACCTTTTGTCCCATCTATTGATGTGACTATCCAAACATATCTTAATGTTGTGGACCCATTTTTTTCTACTCTTCTTTAGAGAACCACCACTACACACAAAAAAGATACCCTAGCTATGGTTTACAACCTCACCCTCTAGCTATCCTAGAACTTGAGTAAATCTCCCGATGGTATCATTCAGGGCTTACCTTATAACACACTACCTAGGGAAACAACGTACCTGGGAAGATATGACCCCAATTAGGCACTAGGCGCTCCTATGATGAATTTGACACCCCAGTACATTTATCCCATTCCCCATAGAAATCCTTTGAGCCTAGAGTATGCTCCCTGGGCACAGTAGAAAACCACAATACCCCCACCATCTGGAGTACCTTTCTTGTAGATGCTAGCATCTAAAGGCTTGCCTCCATTGGTTGCAAGTTCCTCTACACATGCCCCACCACCCTAGTCATTTCATTATGACACTACTAACCAATTGTCCACTAAGGTCAAATCCATTTAGCGACTAGTTTCATCACTCACCACTAAAATGGGACACCTGGAAATGGGACCACTCACATCCTATGGGACCAGCCCCTCCTAAAGGGGGAATATCTTTTTGGGACAATGGATTTCCAACAACTCTAGACCCCAGAATCACTACAACAATAGTGGAAACAACAATGCTTGACCCAACCAATAATGGAACAACATGCCAAATAATGGGGGCATCCCCCTTAGTTAGTCTAACACCCAGGGAGGCACATGACCTAGTCATTCTGTGCAACTTGCTGAATTCCACCTCCTGACATCCTTGTGTTGGCTGCATGACATTTGTTCACATTCTGAGGTAAAATTTTCCACTCTAGAAAAGATCATCCTAATATATTAGTCCAATAGGAAACAAAAAACTGACTCTCCTCCTTTGGAATCCTTAGTCAAACAAAATCTCTTCACTTTTGTGTGTGAGACTGTCTTTTTTGGTGATGGCAATGAAGACAGGGAAGAACCTAGCTTAAAGTGTTTCTTCAACAACTCCATCCCAATGTTCAAAGCTAATGCCTTTACCAACCCCAGGACTCCTTACAAGACTTGAATTCAATCAAACAAGGGTCCTCTTATGACATCAATTCTACCAAAAATTGTGAATCTCCTAATGAACCCTTTGGAAAATGTTAACCCACCCCCTCCCAAATGACCCATGCTTGAAAATACACACGACTCTATTGGAAAAGGTCTTTGGGCCCCTAAAGGAAAATTCAACATCATGAAAGTGATGGAGAATACTAATACCACCATGACCTTGATGGAGTTCTTTCTTAGTTGTCTACTATACGGTACCTAGAGAAGCTAGAATCACATGACCACCCACCCAATTTTATGACATTTGATGATACTAAAGAATCTGTGGGAGTACAGAAGATCCTCCATTTTTTCTTGATCTCAAAATTTATGGTAAGAACTTACACAAATGCTTAGTGGATTCCTGAGCTTTGGGAATGTCATGCCCCTATCTATTTGTAAGAATCTTAGACTAACTCCCACACCATCTAAAGGAGAAGTCATCTAGCTGGACAAGACTACTATTAAATTCAAGGGAGAACTAAAAAACATTCAAGTCTAGTTAGTACAAGATCCTCGGATATCCAACATCATTGACATCTAGGTGGTCAACATCCCTAAAACTTACGAGATGCTCCTAAGTTGAAATTGGTCCAAGTCCTTGAATGGATATATATCAACTGATTTCTCCCATCTATGGCTCCCTTGGAGAGGAGAATCTAACCAAATTAGGGTAGAGAACGAACATTGAATGAAGTAGGCTCTCACTGATTATGGCCAGGTCAGTGAAATTTCTTTTGCCAAATTAAAACCTGGGTTATATAGGGCCAAGGAAATCCTGACCTTAGATTTCATCTCAGGCGGAGAGATACCCAATGAAGATAATGTCATCACCCAAAGGATCCTTTACCTCATCATGGAGCTTAAATAGGACATAAAATCCCAAGGGGACAAGGTAAATCTAACCTCCCTACTGTCAGAGACTTGGTTCTGAGTTTATTGCCAAAATCACTTAGAGCTAGAGTGTGCACCATGTGTAGATGTTTCCAAGGTCCACCTTGAAAAATTTCAAGTAGAACAATGCAGAGGTAAGGCCCTTCCCCAAAATGGTCCTACCTCGAGCACACCCAACAGACCACCATCTGAGGAACCCCTTGTGTAGACTCCTCTAGTGGATGTTTTGGCCCTCGTATCTAATCATTTAGGAGATGTGTTGGAAAGTAATCAATTTTGTGTAAATTTCATTTAAATTTTGGTTGTCATTTGTGGAAACACATCTAGGTTTTAGATTGATTGCAGAAAAGATAAGTTCTGATGATTCAGAAATCAACTAAGTGTAGAAGCAGAGACACAAAAGTGTTTTGGATGTCGAAGATCGAGATCGATGATTTAGGACAAGAAATATTAGAGGAATATATTATGGGGTATGTATGACCTCCACCTCAAATAAATTTGGTTTTGGTTGAGTCTACAGTGAGTTAGAAAGAATTGAAGACAAATAGACTGCAACAGAACAATGAAATGGAGTAGTTTGATAGTAGCAAAGATTGAAGGAGTATGACTTGGACTCTAGACAATTGAAGTTGTATTTTGGTTTTTGATAACCTCCACATTGACTATGCAAGAGAACCAACTATGAATTTAGTAATTATTATATTAAATGTATTTTGTATTGAAGGTCAACTTTGTAATATTTGTAATATTTATATTGAGAGACGACTTTTTAAAGTTGTGAGATATATATGTAAGATCTTTTTGATAAAGATATATGTTAATAACAGTGGTCAGTTGGGTAGTTGGATTGGTTTTTGAGAAAATATAAGAGCTGAGAATGACCAAGATCATTGAAGAAAAATAAAGGATCTATCTAAGAACCAGTGTTGCTTGTTTTTGTTAATGACTAAGAACACTGTGTAACCTGAATTATATTGTAAGAGTTGTAAGCTTAGTTGTCCCCTAATAGGGTGTTGTGAACATTTAACAGGGTTTTAATTCCTTTAAAAAGGAAATGTGCTATGTAATATTAAGATCCTAACAGGGCTAGGTCTCCTTATAGGGACATTAGACTTTAGTACATGCTTGTGGGTACTATCCCCACCAGGGTTTTCACTTTGCTAGGGTTTCCTCGAAAACAAAATATGGTGTTATTAGTAATGTGTCATATGCTTATGTTCTTTTCTTTATTACAAGTTTAAGGTTAATATTGATTCACCCCCACCTCTCAGTATTATCCAATCCTAAAAATTGGTATCAGAGATTTTGGACCATGGAGAGAAAGTCTAACAACTTGAGGGAGATCAGAATGGACTTGGATAGTTTGCAAGAAAACTTTGATGCTGCACTTGAAGACCTTGAAAAAGAAAAACAAGAGAATGGAGAGTTGAGATTCCACATGCGAAGAGCTGAGAAATTCATAAATAAAATCACAGATGAACTTGAGCTTTCTAGAAATCAAAGACAAGATGTTGTGGTTAGGATAAAAAAGGATTCAGATGAAGATAGTTCAGATCAGGTGAAGAAACTAAAAGAAGAGAATGAAACTCTGAAACCTAAAAATTAGACTATGGCTAAATAAATATAGGTATAGAAGGATGCTAAGAAGAAAGTTGAAGAAGCTTTAAATAGTGCATTAGATAAAATGAAGAATGAGGCTGACAACTACGAGAACAAGTATAGGGAAATGGAAAAATACAATCAGATTATAAAAGGTGTACCTGATGAAGCAAAGAAATACATTGAGAAACCTCACACCAGCAGTGATTTGATTGATGAACAAAGAGACCAAAAAAAAACTAAAGGTGATATGAATGATATTGGCTTCAATGAAGTTGAATGTTCAAAGAATCGAGAAGAGAAATCAAATGAGAAGATTGATGTTGAGAAACCTTCTATTGAAGAACCTAAAGAGCAGATCATACCCTTCAAAGGTAGATTCTTTGGATGCAACAAATTTGGACACATGAAGAGAGAGAATAGAGGTAATTCCCCTTTTAGAACCTTTTCTAGTTATTGTTTTAACTGTAATGGATATGGGCACAAGAAAGTAGAATGCAGAAAACCTAATCAATTAGGATATAGACAAGACAATGGAAGATAATCTATAGTGAAACCTACATGCTACAAATATAATAACATTGGACACCTTGTGAAGTATTGTAAGCTAAAAGTTAATTAGGAAAGAAGACCTCCTATATGTTACAAATGCAATAATATAGGACATATAGAGAAATTTTGCAGGTATAATGGATCAAACAACACAAGAGTACCACTTCCTATGAAGTCATAGAAGAATGGAAATGATATTGGTAAGAGTGTTGCAAATTTGAAGAGTGATTTTGAAAGTTGTTTCAAGAAGGACGAAGATAGAAACAATGGTAGGATATGGAAGATCAAAGAAACAAGTGAGACATCAATTTAGGAAGAGTCGGTAGAGGCTACTGGATCTTTGCCTGATGGTAGGAAAACAAAATTGACCTAATTGGTCATTCATGGCCTTAGGGGGAGCATTGGATAAAGAAATCAGAATATATCCTACCCCAAAATTAGTGGATTGAGATAAAGAGATATTGGGTATAAGCTTGGCTGACATCATGAAATATACATCTAAAAGTGCGATATCAGCCGACGCATATATTTTGTTCATGAGATCTAACAACTGACTAGACAGTTTTAACTAAAAGTGAAATTCATAACTTAAGCTTGTATAAAGAATCATTTGATGACCTATCTCTTTATCATTTGAAGAGTGAGCTAAGGAAATCAAAGAGAAGACAAATTTGAACTATTCTACATTGGTCATGTGTAATCAATTCAAGGATAAACTCAAAATTCAGCAGAAGAAAGGTATTTACATCATCTAGCCATGGATGCACCTATTATTTTCAATATTACAGATTGAACTAGGTATAAGTTTTAAGAAATATCTATTTAAATCATGTGAAGAGGATCTAGAGGGAGAATTTTCCTAAACCCCGTATGACTTATTACACATAGAAGATATTAGGGCTTACATACTGTTGGTGCCCAAAAATTTTGAATTGAATTTCCTTTGGACTTGCCAATCCAATGATGGGAAATCCAATTATTTTTGGCCAACTAATGGGAATGATCGATTATGATCCTCTTCCCCTATGCTTATGGCTCTGCAAGACCAAGGTGGGTGAACCTTCACCTAAACAATCTTTTTATAGCAGATAACCTATGTATGGAACTCAAACTTCCATCTCTCAAAGTATGGTAACGAACTTGAAATAGATATAACTGAAATCAATATATCATGAACTATAAACTGAAATACTTTAAGTAATTGAAAGAATATTTAGTAAATGTGTATGTAATTTCAAATCAACATATAGATAAGATATCATAGAACTATAAACAATGAACTAAATAACTATAATCCAAATAATGATTAGACTAGTGCCTTATTCTACCATGGGAAATAGAGTCAAGATCATTCCAATCTTATGTTCAACCTCAGAGATAGTTTTACAAGAAAACTTATCACTTCAAAAGTGTTATGGAATGTACATGCAACCTAAAACA
>MU227824.1:2128980-2151353 GCA_018584345.1 Thuja plicata | reverse complement strand
GCATATAAGTCTATCAGGTGATCCTTTTAGCATTAAGGTCCTAAACTATCGTTGACACACAAGAAGATGTATAGGAACATACCTATACAATATTATTATTTCCCATATTAAAATATGAAGTTATGGTCAGTTGGAAGAAGTTCGGTTAAAGCAACCATCTCAAGAAGGGTCATTCTAACCTATAGCACTTCCTAATTTCTAGTGAGTATAACCAAGACTTGATTGGGTTGGAGGGGCATTACAAAAGGAGCCTTCTTCAGGAAATATGGACACTTCTATAGTAGGTGGGGCTGAATAGAATAAGGAAGAGGAACAAAAGAAGGACGAAGAACATAAGAAGGAAGAAGAGCAGAAGAAGGAAGAAGAAAAAAAGACAGATCATAAAGAGGATGAAAAGAAAGATGTAAACACATCATCCATTTCATTGTTGGCAAGCACTAATGTAAATTTTGACAGCATGAATGAAGTTGAATTAGTAAAATTGGTATTTACTTCTTTGAACAAAGCCAAAGAAAGATCAGAAAAGAAAGGGGTCAAGAAGGCAAAAGTAATTACACAAGCAATTGATACTGTAAACAAATTGCTTCCAATACCTATTGTTTTCCAGAACAAAGATGACATTGAAAATATGAGAATTACACTTGATGAATTTGATGGGCACTATGAGAACTTATTGAAGATAGAAGAGGAGAAGGTAGAGAAGACATACTCAGAGAAGAAGTTAACAGTAGTTTTCAAATCAATAACATGGGACTTAGGCTTTGTGAAAATTTTCTTGACAAGAAAGGAGCTCCACTAGACATGAGAGAAAATTGTTTAGTTATTGCATGAATCCAATAAGGCATGTTTAGAATTTAGAAGACATTATTTCCAAAGAGAGGGATACTCTGAACAATATGATGGATGGTTGTAAAAAATCTTCACAATCCATAATATATTTAGACAAAGAAGTCACAAGGATTTTGCCTAAACTTAGTGTATTAGATAATGAGAAAGGGAGAGTATTGACAAGATTCAATTTGTTGAAAAGATTTATCACTCCTAAGTTATCAATACTTGAGGTTCATCTCTCAGACTTGGAGAAAGTAATAGATTCACTGGAAAAATATATGCCCACAAACTTGAAAGAAGCTGAGACCACATCAGTAGCACTGAATGTATTAATTCACATTAGCCAAATTTTGTTCAAAACATGGACTGTAGAAGTGAAGATCTTGGAAGATTCCTTTGAGGATATTCTAAAACTGGTGAGAAAGCACTAAAACCTATTGTTTTATATACACCTTTGTCATTTATTTCAAAGGGGGAGAAGAGAAGAAAAAATATATATAGATACATATATAATAAAAAATTATATAGTAGAAGAAAAGAAAAGAGAAAAGAAAATAAAAAGAAAGGAAGATTATAGAGGAGACAGATTTGTTGGAACACATATTCATATTTTGTTAAGTGTTGCCATCAATGCCAAAGGGAGAGATTTTTGGCAAGTAATAAATTTTTTGTAAATTTGGTTTACTTTTTGGTTGTCATTTATGGAAACACATCTGGGTTTTAGATCGATTCCAGCAAAGATAAGTTTTGATGATTCAGAAATTGACTAAGTGTAGAAGCAGAGATACAAAAGTATTTTGGATGTCAATGATTGAGATCGATGATTTAGGGAAAGTGAGCTTAGAGGAAGACAGTATGGGGTAGGTATGACCTCCAACTAAGATCGATTTGGTTTTGGTTGAGTCTATGATGAATTAGAAAGAATGTAAGACAAATAGACTGCAACATAATTATGAAACATAGCAGTTTGATAGTAGCAAAGATTGAGGGAGTATGACTTGGACTCTAGACAATTGAAGTTGTATTTTGGTTGTTGATAACCTCCACATTGACTATGCAAGAGCGTTGACTATGCATTTGGTATTTCCTATATTAAATCTATTTTTTGTTGAAGGCCAACTTTGCAATATTTATAATATTTATATTGAGAGACAACTTTGTAAAGTTGTGAGATATATATGTAAGATCTTTTTGATAAAGATATATGTTGGTAATAGTGGTTAGTTGCACAGTTGGATGAGTTGTTGAGAAAATAGAAGAGAATAGAATGACAGAGATCACTAAAGAACAATAAAGGAACTATCTAAGCACCAATGTTGCTTATTTTTGTTCATGACTGAGAACACTTTGTAACTTGAATTATATTGTAAGAGTTGTAAGCTCAGTTGGCCCCTAACATGGTGTTGTGAACCTTTAATAGGGTTGTAATTCCTTTAATAAGGAAATGTTCTATGTAATATTCAGCTCCTAACATGGATAGGTCTCCTTACAAGGACATTATACTTTAGTACATGCTTGTGGGTACCATCCTCACTGGGGTTTTCCCTTGGCCAAGGTTTCCTCAAAAATAAAATATGGTGCTATGAGTACTCTTTCATTTGCTTATGTTATTTTCTTTATTGAAAGTTTATGGTTAATATATAAATGGTTGAATAATTTAATTAAGTTCTATAATACTGATTCACCCCCTTCTTAGTGTTATCTAATTCTAACAAGATATGCCCGACCCTGTCCCCCATCCCAAACCAATCATGAGCACCTCCCAATATTTGCGACCACAACATGCCAATAGTGATGTCTGGATCCTTAAGTTTGATAGATCCTGATCTAAATAGGGTTGTGAAGCCAGTGTGGAATTGATTAACCCCTGAAGAAAGTTTTTCCTTTCATTGTATTGCTTTTAGTTTGACTATACCAATAACTTCACGGAGTATGAGGATTTGGTCCTCAAGATCCTATTCACCCTAAAAAAAGGAGTCACATGCCTCTGGGCAATGGGTGTCTTAGAAATTATAGTCTGGAAAATCTGGAGACAATACACATTCCATGATAAATCACTGACCACTTATCATAACTCAACGTGGAGCTTAATTTAGGATTTCAATGCTTTTGGTATCAAAGTTATTCCCCGAAAATAGAATTATGTTTCAGATGCATTATCTATGTTAGCCAGTACTTTAGAACCTATGGCATGTTCCCAGATCTAGAGGTTTTCAATTGAAATAATACCAACTCCCTCCATACCCGACAATGTCACTAATCTTCATGTATTTGAAGATGATAGACACATACTCTCCTTCATGGAAAATGTCGGTGTCTTTGAAGACCAGATCATGGAGGAAGAAGACCATGACGATACCTCAAAAGAAGAAAATGAAGATGAAATCCTCAACCTACCTACCAAAACCATCCCCAAGGGGATGGTTTCCCTTGAATGAATCTTTGACTCTGAACTGTGAGCTCTGGATAGAGAATCCCAAACCCCAAATGGGAGAATATATGAAAAGGTGAATGCCAAGCCGTTCTGGCTAAAACAAAGACTAGTTAATCCCCTAATTGAGCCTCGTATCCATCAAGAGGTTCATAAGATATTGTTCACCTAGATAATATTCCCAATCAGAGATACCATGTGGGTGCCCAATCTAGTACCAGTCTGGAAGAAGAATGGGGAAATCTGATTATGTTTTGACTTCCAAAATCTAAACAAAGCCTCAAGGAAAGATAATCACCCCCTCCCCTCCCAGGATGAGGTGTTAAAAAATTTTAACGGCTCTCAAATGATGTCCTTTCTGGATGGATACTCTGGATACAATCAAGTTATGGTTACATTTTAAGACAGAGCCAAAATGACATTCATCACCAAGTGGGGAATTTTCACCTATAGAACAATGCCTTTTCTGGGTGATTAACGTTGGGGCCACATTCTATAAAGCCATGGATATAGCCTTCAAAGGCTAATTCAACAAATGTATAATCATCTACATGGATGATTTAACTATGTTCTCTCGATAGAGAGGTCATCACCTGACCCATCTTGCTAAGATTTGTGAAAGGTGCCTCCAGTTTGGCATATCCCTCAACCCAAATAAATTTATATTTAGAGTAACAAAGGGAAAATTTCTAGGGCATATCGTTTCAAAAAAGGCTATATCTATTGACCTTGAGTGAATTGAAGCATAGATGAAACTGTAAATACTATAGATAGTAAGAAGGAGATGAGATTTTTCTTTAGGAAGATCAATTTATTCTGGCATTTTATCATTGGTTTCACTGAGGTTGTAAAACCCCTAAACAATATGATGAAAACGGATACAAAAATCGAGTTGAGCCCAAAGGAAAGAAAGTGCTTTTTCCTAGATCAAGCAGGCTATCACGGAGGCCCCTATCTTTGCTAGCCTAGATTATTCCCTCTGATTTCATATATATTCTTTTACCTCTACTCACTCTGTGGTAGCCGTATTAACCCAAAAGGTAGAAGGGGAAGAGAAACCCATTTCTTTCCTGAGCTCCTCTTTCAAGAATGCAAAGGTACAATATTCATCTTTGGAAAAACAAGCATTTTCCCTCATTCACAAAGTTAAGAAATTCCAAAATTACATCTTTCATAAAAGTGCATGCTATCCTCCCCGACTAGGCTTTCAAGTCTTTCTTACTTCAAAGTAAACTAAGTGACCACCGGGAAAAGTGCATGGCTATCATCCAAGAATATGATCTAGAGATGCAAGCTATGAAACTTTTCAGATGTCCAGGTATTATTAGTCCCATGTATTTTGAGATGTCTACACACACATAAGGAAATTTCACACCTGCCAAACTACAGCTTCAAGGGAGCGAAATCCGTAAATGCCTCTCCAACCCATATCTAATGAAAGACCTTTCACCCAATGGGAGTTTTATTTTATAGGAGAGATAAATCCCAACTCGACAGTGAACCACTGGTATATTTTAACTATCACTAATTATTGTACCTAGTGGACCGAGGCTATACCATGCAAGAAAAATACCATGGATCTAGTGATCTATTTTTATTGAAGAAAACATCATCACTAGGTTTGGAATGTCTTTTGTCCTTGTGTGCGATAATGGTCCAACATTTTCCTCTACCCAATTACTAGAGTGGGCCTATGATAGGTGTGTCACGCTCAAGTTTTTAGTAATTAATACCTACAGGGAAATGGGGTAGATCCAAAAAGAACCTTTTAGAGGTAATCAAAAACCTACTCAAAAGGAATCCCCGATATTGGCATAAAAATTTGAGGTTTTCCTTGTGGGAAGACCGCAGCTGAATAAAGACTGCCTTTGGGACTTCCCCATTTCATCTGGTGTATGGAATAAATCCAGTGTTCCATGTGAACCTATAGATCTTGGTCCTATAGTTCATGCATGAGTTTAACAATCAAGACAACATTATTGAGGTATGCCTCCTTAATTTGATACGGTTAGAAGAGAAAAGAGATCACACACTGGAACATTTTGCAAAGCACCAAGCTATAGTCAAATTTTGGTTTGATAGAAGAGCCCAATTCAAGGATTTTCAACTCTCAGACCTAGTCCTATTGTGGGACAAGGCCTGGTAGAAGAAAGGTAAACATACCAAGTTCTAGAGTCTTTGTTATAAAGTTTCCAAAATATGTGTAGCCAACACACACTGTCTCAGTTCCTTAACTGGAGAAGTTGTCCTAATGCCTGTCAACGGGAAGTTCCTTAAACATTAGTTTAAGTAAGATAGAAGAATGAACTCCTATGTGAGAGATGTATCATATGTATATACCCTTTGTAAGTAGCCTTTGGGTGTGTCTCTATAGCACACCCTCCCTTGTTAATAGTTTTGGGGGCTTTTTTCCTTGGTCTTTTGGTGTCGCATCTTCCCTTTCTTCTTCTTCTTCTTCTTCTTCTTCTTCTTCTTCTTCTTCTTCTTCTTCTTCTTCTTCTTCTTCTTCCTTTTGGTTTATTTTAATTTGGGTGCCCCTACTATTTTTCCCTCTCTTTTTGGAATGTTATGCTTCACATAATGGTCTCGTAAGTTGAGGAATTCCCGTCGTGCATTTTAGTGGTCCGGAACTAGATGATAAACAAGTCTGGCGATAGCCTCATCGTGAGAAGTTATGCACATGGGATTTTGGATGTCAGAAGTTCTTCTCTGATATGGATATTGATGTTTCTCCCCAGGAGAACAAAGACTAGCTTGAATTTTGAAAAAGGGAGTTATTTTAAATACTAAGAACTATGGGGGTTCGGAGAAAGATACATCGACTCCACTCTCTGCTAGGGGCACCTAAGAAAAAAAAAACTTGAAGAATTCCCTAGACTATATTATCTTGCTTCGCTAAATAATCAAAGGATGATGAAGTGAAAGAAGTACTGCCATGGTAGAAAGATGAGCTTGAGAACCCTAATGAAAGTAGTACCACCTCTCCCATTCACAAAAAAAAGGAAGATAAAGGACTTGGGGGTGGGAAGATCTAGATTTTGAGAAAACATGAAACATCTACAAGGTGCCAATTTTTCTATGTTAGTGCATTTCTTTGTCTTCTCTCTAGGTAGGTTCTATCTTCATCCCTTCATTTGACACCTGGGGCACATACAATGGAGGAAATCAATATCAAAATATTAGCAAGTTTCCCTGATTATGAAGTCATGGTGTGACACTGCTTCTCTACTGATGATAAGGTCCCCTTTATTTCAATCAAAGTTCTAGAGTTCTCAAATGCACAAGGCATCTATCCCAGCGAGTTGCCATTTTTTATTCCCTTCATTGCCTTCCCTACATTTTATGTGAAAAATATTTGGTCCCCCTTTTTTTTCCTTCTTCTTTTCCCTTTTCATTTTTTCCTTGCTTTCATTTTATTTTTGGCTTGGTTCCTTGTTTCTTCTGGTATCTTCTGGTCCTTCCCAATCTTGATCTCCCTTTTTATGTTCATTGTTTCTTTTAGGATCTGTGTCCTGGAATGTCATTCCCAAGATGATGATTTGGATCTTCTATGTCTGGCAGTCATTTTCTTTTGTTCAAAAGAGGGATGACCGTTAGGTGTTTGTGGGTCTAAATCCTGGCTGCGGATGTGTTTCTCAAAGTTACTTTCGGTAATTAATGTGCTTTCCTAGGCATTACTTAAGGCATTTTACCTTGTCATTTTTACACTTACCACAAACAAGTTATCTTCTGGCAATCTTTTCTAGAGGGTGAAGTGATTTGTTTTCTTAGTGAAACATTTGGGCTAGAAGGTGCAGAGGTGTATTCGTCAAGTCTGGTTGAGTGTTTAGGTGATAGAGTGAAATAGTTACAGGTCCTTCCATTCAACATTTCAAGGTTCAAGTAGGCCCTTGGGCTTTTCCTTTTGTATTTCCTTTTTTTTTCTCTCTTCTTTTTTGTGTTTCATCTGTGTTTCATTTTTTCTACGTGCTTCCTCCTATTTTGTGTGGCTGATTCATGTTTGTTTTCTTTTTGTGGTTGTTCTTGGTCATTTTTTGTCTATTTTTCTAATCGAAGGTTGCATCTATTTTTTGGCACGATGCTATCCTTGATTCTTGTGTGTCCACACCCTTCATAGTCATCAAACTCGAAAGGAAATTTGTCTACCCTCCTGGCCTATAAGTTTCTATAAATATCATATGCTTCCTGCTAGGGAGTCTATAAATCTATCTTGTTTTAGTTGTGGCTTGTATATTTTGTATATACTTTAAATATCTTGTAAGTACTCCATGTGGTAGAGTCTTTAGGGTGTTTTCTATGAGTTTGGTTAGTGGAGTTGTAGGTTTGAGTGTGTGAGCTCTGGTAGCTCGTTGCAGGTTTTTCCCTGTTTGTAAATTCTGTGAGTTTGGAACACTTTTTTTGCTCAGCCTCTACTTAGGAATGAAGTGTTTCTGAGGTCTTTTGCCCAGCTAGGTGTTAGGGGATTTTTCCCTAGAAGACTCATTATTTTCCCCATTCTTTATGAGGTCTCAAACCATGTCTATTCAATAAAAAGAATCACCACCCTAGTTGGTGATGCCCTGGACGAGGAGGACATAGGTATGTCAATTGCAGAGGTCTTCTCATTAGTAGACCATTAATTTTATCTCTCCTCCATCCTTTCTGCCTTAATGGAAAAATTATTTCCCACAAATGAGCATTTAAAAATCATCCCATATGGCATTCATGCCACTCATGCTAGAACATCTGTCTAATTTTGTGATTACTCATTCGAGTGGGCAGACACATGTTAAAGTATGACAGCAGGGCCACCTATCTTATTCATGGTGGTCACTATCTTTTCAAGTTAGTGTCAAGTGTGCTAATCAAAATGGCCTTTTCTACCTCACGTGACCTCTTTTTTGAGTTATCATTCAGGATCTTTGGTAAGTGAAAAGTATTTTATGTGTTAAAATTGTATAAAATTTCAGACATGTGATCTCATTTAGGATTCCCTAACAATTATTCATTTTAGGTGAAAATGTAAAGTTACTCTCAAGGCCTCTAGAATCTAGGATATTTCAACATTTATGTACTGATAGTTGTTCAATTTGTAGGTAAAGGTTAAAGTAAGCAAGAAGTGGCTTAAGGATCTTCACCTCCTGGGATCCCAAAACTCTCAAGTGTCTCTACAGACACAAGAAAGAAAAATAAGATATAGCAGACATTAGCCCAGATGAGGAGGGTTAACATAGAGTGGAAGTTCTACATGACTTCCTACATCCACTGGCCACTTTCCTGATAGTCCTAGGGGATCTGAGGTTTAACAATGGTTGGTGTTCTTTGGGAAGTACCTAGTCAGGTCTCTCCATGGGACCACTTCCCTAGATTGAGAGGGACCAGATCTACCAACATTTTTGTAGAGTCAATGACACCTTTATCTTTCACGGGGTCAAGGTGATTACTGGTGATTAGGGATATAGATTATCTTAGTAGGCCATGGGCCTGGTTGGTGCCTGGGGGCCCAAACATTGTGGGGACAACATATTTTTGTTAGAGTTTTACATGAATATTTTGGAGGCTCATGCCTTGGCTACTACCAAGAAATTTACCACCCCAACATTCTCTTTTATTTGTGGGCAATACTCTTTCTCCCTAGTCGTGTCCCGTGGAGCCAAAAATGAGCTAAGTAGTTTTAACTTAGAAAAATATTCTTTCATCCATAAGGATTATGATCCCCTTCGGTGACTCACAAGGTTGATGCCAAAGGGGATGAACCCCCATGCTTGACACATAGAAGATTTTTGTGCCAACTGCTAGGATGATTACGGTGTCCAGAAGTGATACTACACTAGGATAACAAAAGGGATGATGGAAAAATCATGTTCTGAACATTCCTACGACCTTTTCAGACACCGGGCCCCTAAAGGACCCCAACTATAAAGAAACATGTATAGATAAGATGGACCTCCCCTGGTGTATTGGGATATACAAGATATTTTTTATATCAGGGCCATCTTGAGAGTAGTAATTAAGCATAGTCACTCATTTTTTGAGAATGTCTTCCCAAAGAGTGTCCATTCAAACAAGAATTGTTTGAGAGCATCAAGTTCCCATGCCCTAGAGAAATCCAAAACCCATGGCAAGAAGAAAGTTGGTGCCCCACCTCACGTCCCAGATCCCATTTTGGCCCCCTCTGATGGAGCAGTTGGGTGAGAAGTTGCAACACTCCCAGAAATTAATGGATGCAACAAACTCCAGAGTGACTTTTGGTTTTGGAGCTACCCCAGTAGGCTCTTGTTCCCTACCAAGAGGTTCTCCATCTTTGGCTATTTTATTAAGTGCAGTATGTGAATCAGAAATCACTAGAACAATGGTAGTTGCAAAGCCAAAAGTGCCACTTAAAAGGATAAAGAAGCAAAAGGCAAGTGGGTCCCCATAGAGAAAGAATCTGGCCCAAAGATGTACCAAAGGTTGAGGTGATTTCTTCCTCCTCCTCCTCCAAAAAGGGCGATCATCCAATGAGTCCCTTAGAGATAGCATAGATCAATGTTGACAACTTCTTCCAGCTAGGTGATCTTAGAGAACTACAAGGTATGGTTGACTTCACAATAGAAGAGACAATGGGAAAGGAAGTTGAAATCCCCATACTTGAGTTAGCATGGCCAGAAGATGTGGTGGACCATAAAGAAGGTGAGCCCTAGCTTAACGATGCTAAAGGTGAAAGGGAAGTGACACAAGAACAAGGGAATGACCCGATCGTAGAACAAACATAGGTTGGAGAGGGAACAAGAGCTATGGGACCAACTGTAACCTCTAACACTGTGGTCTTGGACTTCACCAGTAATCATAGTTTTCTCACACCACCAGATATAATGGCTGACAAAGTTGTGGAAATATTTCAGCAGGTAGATCTCAATAAGCTTCCTCTCCCTCCTTTGCCTCCTAGTCCATCAGAGAACACCATCCTCGAGGGTAATGGGGAGGGAGATAAAGAACATAAAGACAAGGATCCCATTGATACAATATAAAATATACCTTGGGGGAAAATTTAATTAAACCCTGGGGATGCTTAAATCTTGGGGATGATGATGACAAGTGGGCTAGCTACCCTGTTGCAGTGGTTAGTGGAAGCCCAAAAAAGAAAATCCCCAACTACTATCATGGCTCCACTATCACTTGTTGAGATGTTTGTTGAAGGTCATATTCCTAAGAAGTCTAAGAAGGCTCCTACCCTTCATAGTACTAGAAGGGCCCCAGATGAAAACATTGTGGCAAAAATCACCGCCCCTCCAGCACGAAAAGAGGATTCTAAGGTAGCTGCCAAAGAATATGTAATCACGAAGGTGTCTCTGGGTAAAAAAACTTTGTAGGGAGAACAAGACCTCCTAAGTGAAGCGGGTCAGGCTATTTGGGAATGATATGAGAAACAATATCATAAGATCCATGAGTTGAAAGAAGGGAATGCCAACCTTTCAGGACTCCTGAGAAAATTAGTGTGCCCCCTCACCTCCGAAACACTCAGACCCTCAGTCCCCAGGACACCGCTACCACAGAGTGATGTTGATACTCTAAAATTGATGAAGAAGAAGGAATTATTAGTAAATGAGTGGATCACTCATCAGGTGGGGGAAATAAGAAGTTTCGTATCTGAGTCTCTCCCAGACTTTTTCTGGGTAAATAAGTTAGCAAAGCAAATAGAGGCCACCCTTCCCTAGTGGCAGGGAGAGATTGAGAAATATGAAGGTTGGAGAGATACCTTGTCAGAGATTCTGGATCTCGGGGAAGATGAGTTACTAAACACAGGCATTCTAGGGGATGAATCATATGGGTTCCTCTAGACTAAATACTCTAGACTTCCATTCAAAGTTAAAAATGGCAAGCAACTGGTAGGAGTGTTTGAAGAAAAATTGCAGGTGGTCCAGACAGTTTTGGATCAGTATGTTTCCCTCATGAAGGAAATTACATCGGCTGATCCTCTCACCCCTAGGACTTATACCCCCTATTGATTTTGTAATTGGTAAGTTTGATGAAGTGGTAGAGGCTCAATTCTAACCCAGGGGAAATGTTAATGGTGCTACCATGGTGGAACTCTCCCAAGTGTTGCTCGAATCCCATAATGTAGCCAAGGTGCCTAGGCAGCTAAAGGATAAGGATGAAAGTATCATCCTCCATTATGATGGATCTGTGGATTGTCGGGATTGTTTGAAGGCTATACAAAATGATGTCATCCTCTAGATTCTAGAGGTATAATAAAAATTCAAAGGCTAGTAAGATATCCCAGATTCTAGGGATCCTTTAACAGAAGTTGCATACTATTTCATTCTTTATTCTTTTAGCGTAAGCTCTAAGATCCCGGACCTCCGGTTCCCAATTTTGTATTCTTTATAGTGACAAGTGTTTACAACTCTCTCGAGCTGACCAATCACTATTTATAGAATTATTCTAGGTCTATGGCTGTCCCTCTTAGTGTTACTAGTCATTGTTAATCCATTGGTTCACTTCAGACGCATCCTAGGCCCCAAGGCGTCATTATAGCATTTACTATCTAGCGTACCTCTACTCGCCCAAGTCACCAAAGTACAAAAAAATGTTAAAGAGGGTGTATGGCCTAGGTTAGTTAAGGAAGATCCATCATGTCTACAAGTACAAGGACACTCTTTCCAATGGCAATTTTCCCAGGGCTCCTTCATTTCTTTCTTCTCTTCCTTTTCTCAAATGATTGTATTATATTAGGAAATTTTGATAGCGCAGGTAGTACCAGCTATAAATATTGTAATATAATGTAAATAGATAGCTTAGGGTTAGTCCCTTAGGTAATTAGATCTTTCTATAAATACAAGACCCAACGTCATTTTAAGGGTCGACAATTTGATGATTTAGTTGTCCACTAGTAATACAAGCTATTAGTCTTTTAGGAATCTTTTTTTCTCAGAAGTTCAGAGTAGAATGCTCCCTTGGAGCCACTAGTGTACCTACTAGTGAAGCTAGTTTTGAAGTTAGTGAAAGAATGGGGAACTCCATTCAGCTCTAAGATCTGTGTTGTTTCTGATCCTAGAGTTAGTAAAATACTTCTCATGTTGTATAGTTTCTTATGTCCTTTGTTCCAATTTTGTAATGATTCAATGAAATACTTTTCTTTGCTACTGATATATGTCTGATTGAAGGTTGCATGTATATCTAGTATCCATTATTTATTTTATCTAGAACTTGGTTCATGTTAAGAGAATGTTTGTCATGGATATAGTTAGAGATCTACACTAAACCTATCCTATCTTTTTCTATTTATTTACTGGATATAAATTATTTTTGCAAGAAACCCATTATCCCAAAAGTTTCAAAGGTCTATGAGTCAAAAATAGCTATCCCCTCAAAACAAACAGTCACTTTTCCAACTAAGATAAACCCACACTGTCATGACCTGATAACCAGGTGCTTAGAAGCTAGGAGAGCTAGCTCTCTCACATGCCTCTTTAGAAAAAGTTTGTCGATACTTTGATATTCTGTAACAACTCATGTACCATTGGCTAGGCCATCATAAAGTCCCATCAATAGGTTTCTCTAGTATAAAGGACAAGAACTTAACATTTAATATTGCATAAATTAAATATCATATAGTATAATTTAAAATTACATAATCAACTTATAGTAAATATAGAACCATGATGTCAACAATAACTAGGACATGTTAACCTTTTAAAATTCAAGCATTGGGTAAATAGGAAAGAAGAAATCATAGGGAAATATACTCGAGGGGCATGTTTGCGTTAACAATATACTTCAATTCTAAACTTTGATAAATGATAGCCTCTATTGGCAGTTTCATCAGTCTTAATAAATATAAAATAAATACCTATGCTTCCAATGATAGTTCACTTTCTCCTTAGTCTCCCGAAATATAGTGACCTTAAAATAATGATGGTATCTCTTTATTAGTTTTAATACCCTAATGTGTGTTATGATGTTAATAATATCAATATCATTATTATTGATTCACATTAATCTTGTCATGAATGGAAAACTTTCTAGAGGCTTTCAAACCCTCTAAATAGAATGATCTTGTCTATCTATTTTTATAGTACCTTTTATTTTACCATATAAAACTTAGATAGCCTTTAAAACTAAGAATAAATGGACACCCATATCATGGTTTTTCATGTGGTGGGTAATAGGCAG
The DNA here is from genome assembly GCA_018584345.1 of Thuja plicata. Classification (NCBI taxonomy): domain Eukaryota; kingdom Viridiplantae; phylum Streptophyta; class Pinopsida; order Cupressales; family Cupressaceae; genus Thuja; species Thuja plicata. The sequence continues at coordinate 2,137,957 of MU227824.1, read as the reverse complement.
ATGACATTAGGGGAAATATCCAACCTGAATGCTGGAATCACATCCTTAACCCCTGTAATGATCTTCTTAGAAGGTCCATTGAGGTGATTTTCAGTGAAGAAAATTATGATTTGGAATTTACCCTGAGGACGAATGGGGAAATATTAGGAACCTTCAATAATCTAGACAATGTAGACAATAATCTCCAAATTTTGTACTCAGAGTTTTACATAAGGAAACAAATTGGTAGTTTGGGAGAAAGAGATGACAACTTTCAACAACCAATAATGATACTCCATAATAAAGAAATTTTTGATGCAAATTGGGCTATAGTGGAATGAAATATACATTTTTTACTCAAATGGAAGAGGGTTACTCCAACTAATGATGAAAATTTCTTTTACAAATATCCCCAAGAAGAAGGTTTTCATGTCCTCGCTCTATAGGGAATGTCGATCTTGACAACATTCAACTCATAGCCTAGTTATTTCGAAGAATAGCTGGCTGAAAGGTGTAAAGAATGACACTAAGGACAATGTTGTGATGACGATAACTGAAGAAGAGGATGAGAATAAGAAATTGGATGAACTCATCATCATCAAATGTAAATTATAGATGAAGACAATGGAGACATAATAATAGTAGATATTAACAAGTCTTTTATACATTAGTGTGTAATAGGAGGTCGATAGACTCTTTTTTTTGGTATATATTTGGTTTGTACATATATTTTTTAAAATATTAAGTATGTAACATAAGGGTAATAGACTCTCCCTTTTATATAGTAAGGGATGAGTAGAAGGACATTGGATATTATGGTTTGTCACTTTGTTTTAAAACATAACTTCAAAGACAAATGTAATATTAGAAATTGGACATTGGATTCAAGAAATTTTATTCCACAGATATAGCTTCTTTCCCCCATTGGAGGTCAAGAAAAGGAGTTTTCAATCAAGGAAGGAGATCTACATTCCTCCATCAAGTCTTGTTCCTTTCTTTCTGTTAGAAAGTAAAGTCCACCAAGATAATTGAGAGGGGTAGGGGGCAGGGTGAATCAATTATCTAGATAATATAACTTTTATTAACAATATTAAATCTGAAACATGTAAATAATAATAGCAACAACCAAAAAAAGATAACCATACACAATAACACCATATTTGTTAAGTAGGGAACCTCTTGATCAAAGAGTAAATCCTAGTGGGAATGATGCCCACAAAAAGATGTACTAATATAAAAATTCCTTGTGAGAGGATAGAATCTGTTAGAAGTCTATGAAATACATTTAGTACATATCAGTTCCTATTAAGAGACTTTGAATGCCTATTAAAATATTCTAACCCTATTAGGAGTTGTGCAAGGCAGAAGGACCCACTGTCCAAACAGCTTCAAGGGAAAGACCACTGAACCCATTGTCCAACTGATCTTTGTATTATTCAAAACAAAATAATACCAAATAAACTAAATTCTAAAATTCTATATCCTCTCTTCTCTAATCCTGCCTCTGATACACCAAATACTACCAGATTTCACATACTAGATCTACCAACTTCGCTTCATACACAATCCTTTAGATCACCACACTTCACTCTTTACATTTATTTTAATACTTCTACAAAATCATACATACATTCTCACTCTTTGTATCATCATCCTTCATTCATATGAAATAAAATAAATAATCATTCCTTTATACTAGGCCCAATACTTCACAATTGAGTCGGCCAATTAAGCCTAAAAAATTATCAAATATAAAACAATACACATTACATAATTACACAACACTGTTGGCTCACAAAATTAATAATTATTCACACATGTGATCACAAACTAAGCGATCTTAGTCAAATCACCTTCATACTATCTTCAAACTCTGCATAACTTTGGCAAACCAAATTCCATACCAGTAAAAGTATATAATCAAAACATCGCAAACTGTCTCTCAGAAATTTTGTCAAAATGTGATCTTCAATAAATCTCAAATAAATGTCACCAATAATTGAATCTCTGTATGTTCTCTTAACTACATCATTATGATACTATCTAAAATATGTTCTCAGCTACGCATAAAATCATCTGCAATTCTCAGTTTGTGCTAACTCAATCTCTGTATGCTACTTTGTCAATCTTCAGTAAAATACTATGTTGATATTTAAACAATATATTGACATCAATGATAAACATAGTTACTAATTTAACATATGAAAACTCTAGTAATGCTAACAATCTCCCCCTTTAGCAATGATGGTAACATAGATGAAAAACATCCAATGTTCCATGAATCCAAAAATTTGTTATTTCTCTTATCTTCATCAAATCTTCTTCATCAATCATTGTCTTCCTCATTCTTTTTATTGTTCCTCTTTTTCACTATTTCCACTATGTTTCAACTTGTTTCTCCACCTATTTTCATGTATTCTTCTCCCCCATTGAAATCAATGACAAAATTCATCAATATGTCAATCCAATACTAGCTCTAATTTCCAAAGAGAGTGTTGAAAATACCATTTACCAAGAGTCCTTCATGAATAAAATCCAACATAGATACTCCCCCATAGAGGAAGCATCACCAATTAGTCTAGAAAGAATATAGTGCTATGTGCCACTTGACTGATGCAACCTCTGCATCACTTCTCAAAAGTAGGCTGGTGTATAACCCCAAGCATACCTTTCAAATACTCAAATGTATCCTTAGGTAAAGGCTTTGTAAAAATATTTTCTATCTTCTATTTTTTACTAATATTATCAAGTCTGACTTCTTTCTCTGCAACTTTCTCTCTTATAACATGATACGTTATCTTTATATGCTTTGTCTTTAAATGTAATACTAGGTTATTTGACATACTTACTTTACATGTGTTATCACAGTGTTTTGATAACATATTCCTTAAATTCAATTCCAATATCCATCAATATTTGTTTTATCCACATTATCTAAATACAATCATTCACTTCTAGTACATATTATGCTTCGGTTGTGCTCTGTGAGATACAATTTTTTTCTTACTTAGCCATTAAACCAATCTTCCTCCAAGAAAAAATGCTCCACTGCTTGTACTATTTTTATTATCTATACTACCTCCCCAATTAGCATATGTATATGCACATAGGGTAAAATCATTTTATTTGTCATACCACAATCCATAATCAATTGTTCCTTTCAAATATTTGAATATCCTTTTCACTGCAGTATAATGTGATTCTTTAGGATCAACTTGAAATATCACAATATTTCCAACTGCATTGGATATATATGGTCTTGTATCAGTCAAATATTGCAATCCTTCAATCATGGTACTATACTTTCTCTATTCAACTTTAGGTGTTTCATCTTTTCTAGATAACGTGTGACCAGTTACCATGGGTGTACCAACAAGATTACAATTTTCCATACCAAATCTTTGCAATAAGTATTTTAGATACTTAGTTTGAGATAAGAAAATACCATCACTCTTCTGCACAATCTACAAACCTAATGAAAATTTCATTTCTCCAATCATACTCATCTCAAATTTTTTCTTTGATCTTCAGAAAAATTATCACTTACTTCATCTTCACCTCCAAAGATTATGTCATAAAATAAAATAAAAACAATCAGTATACCATTCTCAATTTATTTTATATACAAGTTACTATCTATAGTTCCTTTAGCGAATCCCAGTTTTCCCAAATACTTATCCAACCTTGCATACCAAGTTCTTGGTGCTTTCTTCTATCCTTATAATTATTTATTCAACTTACATACTATTAGTTCTTTTTCTTATTGATATTTGTATACCTCATTCTTAGGTATGTTCCTCTATATACCCATGCACTGATTCAACAAGGAGAAGAAGTAACATTCAAGAAGGTCCTAAAACCATCTACACTTTGACCTACATAGACTTAGGTGGGTACTACCTATCTTCTTCTCTCAAACTATAATAACCTCATAAGAAGGAAGGAATGGTCGATGTAGTATAAAACAAGTAAATGGTAACAATTTTTATAAAATTGGATGAGAACCACAAATATAACATATCACACTAGTGCCCTATCTAGTGGGTATGGAGTCACTTTAAATGCAAAGACTCTTAACAAAAACATACATCAAATATAAATCCTGCAAATGATCACTAAACTTGACTAGGCCTTACATACTCAATTCACACTTCCTAGAAGCAGATGTAATTATCCGATTCACTTCAATTCTACTCACTATAATTGTTTAAGGATATTTAATTCTCTCTAAAAGAAACCCTAAAGTAATTAGACCCTCTGACTTACAGAGTGATGGATTTAAAGTCCTTAACAAGCGACCAAAATGAGAACAAGAAACCAAAATGAAGACATTACAATTCAATATGAATTCACAAAATGCAAGGAAATATAGACAAATCTCATTGATAAAATGTCTAAGCATGAAAAATCAGTGCCAAAATACCACTGATAGTCTTAGTTTAACATGCAGAGCTTACAAGCCTTGTTGTGGCATAAAATTCCCATCCTTTTACAATAATACAAAGAACCCTAGATATACCCAAAAGGAAACCATGAGTTTGGACTATCTTAGGGAACAAGAAAACCATTAAATACAACCACCATGACTTGGGAAATATTCCATCATTAAGATAGATTGGAAAGAGAGCCAAGAAAGTAATACTACAGAATCAGATCAAACCCTGGAGTGCCACTAAGAAACATTTATGAGGCCCAAAAATATAAAAAATAAATCTTAGATGACCTCATAAATGCAATACAGATGATCATATCTATCCATCTACCACTACAACCTGGAAGATCACCATCGTGGCCTAGAAACATTTTGCATGGAATTAAAAATTCAAATTATACATGTTATAAGCATCACTATGGCACATAATAAAAATCTATGACCAAGATTGAGTGACCTGATCAAGTTTAAAATATAATCATTGATCCACTTTAAGTTATCTAGGAACTCAGATCAGATTCTTCCAGGTGTCACATGGGTGCAATGGCTTGAAGACTAATCTTTTCACATCTCTACATTAAGGCTTTGCGCTGACCTTTAGATCTTTGCAAAACTAAATTTTTTTTACCTTTCTTTACTTCTAGCCAGGTCCCATCACTTATCGATGTGTTACACAAGCACAATGTCTCAAACACTATCTGATGATCATCTTCACTTTGAGAGTTTATGCCCATTGTCAGATCCTTTTAAACTTATCTAAATTTTACTATACCCTCAGCCTCAAAACTGTAGGTCCTACTTAACTCGTTAAGGACACATGTCATACCTGCTCAATGTCTTAAAGGTTAATCTGGTAGAATCTATGTGATAAGGCTTTACACTAGCTGTAAGATCCTCTAAAACTTAGCCATTAGTTAATTGACTTTAAATGGGCCCCAGATCTGATAACCGCCATGCCCCGGGATGATGCAATACCTTACAGACTATTTTTTATGTATCTCTGGCCTGCGGTAAAGCACCAACCACATGATGATATTTGAATAAACCACCTTTTAATAATTTTTTGACTTCATCCTAGCCCCGCCACAAACACATGGAACTTTGATTTTTTTTTTAAGCAAAAGTGGGATAGCCACCATATTTTATTAATAATCTGATTCAATAAATCCCCGGTGGAAGAACCAGTTAGAAACCCCAGGATCCTTATTATATACAAGTATATATTCTATGATATTCATTCCGATAAACAATTACATAAGTTATCAAATAGATACTTAGTCATTTTACAAAATATCCCATATGTCAGGGAGTTCTATTTGTCTGCTAAGTACAAATTGACCCTACATCTCAAGACCCACTAATGAACCAATGCTCTAATGAGCTTACATCATGAAATTAGTAACTAGTTTAACAAAAACATTTAAAATTTTACGATGTTCAACATTTGAACCTTTATTCGACCATGTCCTCCACACCCCAATCAACATTTGGAGACTCTGCAGCATGTGGAGACCAACCCATATGTTCTATATTATCATTCTAGAAAGATTCTATTGTGGTCAGATGCAAAGATTCTCCCACAAGTCTCGATCCCAGAAACCATTCAGTGATACCAATCAACGGACAAGGCACAAGGCACATCATGTTCAGTAGCTTGTCCAATATGATCTCCCTTTGAAGAATCACTAGTCATACTTGATGGATGTGTGTTGAGGTCAGGCACCACAGTTATTAGATGGTAAAAAAATGGCACTTTTTTGTAATGCCTCAGATGGTAAAAATATTCATCTTTGTGATCAAGGGAAAGTGATAGTCGTAGATCTTGTTGCATCTGCACAACCTTTATCAACCCTTGAAAACCTAGAATTGATGATATCAGCAATGCTACATGGTGAAAGGGTGTGATGTCTTGATGGTTAAACTAATTTCATCTTGCACATTCAGGGAGCATGCTTGTCGTACAATAGAAATAATCTCATGGTAGATGAACTTGCATTATCTTTGACCATGAAGGGACACCTCTCAACACGGTGCATTGCCTTGAAGCTTAAGGAGCAACATCTTCACAATGGAGGGATAGAGACATCCATTAGACTAATATAGACATACACATGAGATGGAAAAGACATAAAATAAATTGGGGCCTAGGACCTAGGACCTAGGGAAATTTAAAAATTTAATTCATCCCTCACTGATACTTTAGGAAAAAAAAACAAGGAAAGGCCCCGCTTGGACATGAAACAAAAAGACACATGGGCCAAATAATGTTTTAAGTGACCCATAAGTAATTTGAAATATAATGTGAGCTAGAAACTTAGGGTTTTTTCACCAACGACTAGATATTTCAAACTAGGGCTTAAGGAAAAATAAATATTTAGTAGGATTTACACCATTTGAGCTAGGAAATCTTCAAGATTTTAATAGTGCTAACATAGGCTCCAACTAGGGAAGGTTGAATGAAAATTCAACACTAGATTCCAATTCTCTAAGGAAAGAAGACCCAGACAAGAACACAACCCCGCAACAAAAACAACACAAAAAATAGGAAAAATAGGAAAAGAAACAAATATTTACATCACGGTGCATGACCAAAGACTCTGGAGAAAAATAGTTTCAAGAAATACCTATGCACAAGCAAATCCTGCATCTCACCACTATGAATTTGAAAGAAATAGGAATATTTTCCATGTAAATCATGCACAACAAATGGTCCTAAGAATAAGGACTCAAACTTTCCATGATTTCCTTTTTCCTCAAATCTTGCATTTCATTGGAGCACTACATCATTCACATGGAATTTTATTTCTGATGCTCCCTTATCAAATAAATACTTAGACTATTGTTGGATCTTCTAATTCTACAACTGTGCTTAATTTGTGATCTCATCCATTTGTACCAAATGCAAAATTTTGTTCTTCATTGACTCAGTTACTTCTATCTCCTCATCTTGGATAAACTTGTAGACTGGTAAAAAATTATTCAATGGAATCTTAGCTTGTGTTCCATAAGCCCATTCAAAAGGAGATACACCTATAACTCTTTTCAATTTTACCCTATCAACCCACAAAGCCAACTTAACCTTTAAATTCCAAGACTTGTTATTGTTTTCTAGTGTTATTTTGATAATCTTCATGATGCTCTTGCTGCTGGATTCTTCTTGCCCATTCTCCTATGGATGATATGGTGAAGAATATGAAATCGCAATACAATACCGATCACAAAATTGTATGAATTATTCAAATCTAAAGCACATAACATTATCCATTACTAGCTTGCTGGGCACACAAATCCTAGTCAATATATTATCTATTAGAAAATCAATGATCACCTTGTTGGTTTCCATCTTGGTTGGTATAGCCTCAATCCATTTTTTAAAATAGTATGTGGCAACAAGGATCCAACTATGACCCCCTCTAGACTTCTCTAAAACATTCACCAATAAAATCAATGCCCCATTGGGAAAAAGGGACTTCAACTAAGATTGGATTCAAAGGAAAGGCCCCTGAATACACTAGCTTCTTTGAAAATATTTGAAAAGCCTCACACTTCTATATAAATTAATGAGTATCCTTGAAAACACAAGGCCAATAATAACCAGCTCTAAGTATTGTGAGTGTCAAATGATGCACCTGTTGCCTGCGACACAACACCTCAATAAGTCATTATGTTAGTGTAAAATAAGGATTATTGAGCATATAAGAACAAAACCCTAACATCGACCTATTGCTCCCTATCTAGGAAGAGTTTGAAAAATGCCATAATCATGCCCTCAGATTATGCACCATTTAGTGACAATACACTCCTAAGAATGAGAGATTTAATTGAAAACTAAGCTAAATGATTAGAAAGCATGTAATTAAGCTATGAAAACTGACATTATAACAATGCATGGAATTGAAACTAAAATGCTATAGATATCTAAACAACATAACAATGCAATTTTAACTCTAAAAATGAAGGTCATTTGCTCTCAAAAATACCTTCTATTTATAGAAAAAGGGGTTGAAAATGGGTGGTTCAGATGCAAAGCTCAAAAGAGGTCAGGATTCCACTAGAAAAGAGCACATGGATTGTGCTTCTTCAAGTGCATCAAATTGTGACACTTGTCACAATATTATTGGGTTTAAAGTAGGGAGGAATATGACCATTTAGGGAAGAGAGCCAAGAAGACTCTAGAAGATAAGGCTCATAAAGAGGGTGTAAGAGGCATTTATCAGGATGGGCTTAAGTCAAATGCATTAAATACAAGCATTTAAGAGGCATGGAGAGAGACATGGGCTTAAGGAATCTTCATTAATGAAGCATTAATGAGAGCCTTAAAGAAGCATGGGAAGGGTGTAAGAGCGTGGCTTGAGAAAGTGGACTTGGAGAGAGTCAAGCTTGAGAAAGTTGACTCTCCCAAGTGGGTTGAGTTGCTAAGAATTCCTTAATGAAATGTCACAACATTAGGAGGTGGGTTAGGGTAGAATTTAGGATTAGGATTAGATTAGCAAGGGTGAATGGGTTGAGAAGGGTTAGAACCTAGGGTAGAAGTGGTTGAGATAGGTTAGGTTGGGGTTTAGGGGA
>MU227824.1:2105819-2123463 GCA_018584345.1 Thuja plicata | reverse complement strand
AGGTCTCTTCTCACCTGAAGAATGTGAAGACATGTGTGCATCATGCTCATAGAGAAGAGGAAAGATTGATCTTAGTGAGGACCCCCTTGATGAGGTATCCTTTTCTTCCTTTAAGTCTTGAATTTCAAATTGCAAAGCTTGCACTTTCTTAGATAGGTTCTTAATGAGAATTTCTTCTTCCTTGTTGTTAAAACCATAGGATGCATCCCATTTGTTGTCAACCATCATAAGATTGTCTTGATCAAAGTCTCAAAATGGTGCCAAAAGGAATTCCAAATTGTCCCCAAATGTGTGAGTTTGGTTTTTGATGTTTCAAAGTGATTGATTCCAGCATCAGAGGGTTAGAATGCCCTGCTAGTGAGTTGGGAACCAATGAGAGTTGATTGTTTGAAGTAAGTGACTCCAACATCAGAGGGTGTTAGAGTGCCCTGATAGTGAGCTGGGAATCAAGTTGTTTTGCTGATTGTAAAATCCACACGATTCGGGACCAATTGTGAAGATCCAAAAGGACATGCAAGGTAGACTTAAAAGCAAGTTGTGAAACAGTGATAGATGGACTAGTAAAAGCAATAAGACCAAAATGAAGAGCCAAAAGGGTATCCAAAAGTACTGAATTATTTTGAGAAACAAGTATGTAAGTGCACTACGTCAAACTTTGTCAGTTTTGTCAATTTTGTCCTGAAAGTGCGTGAACTTTTCCTGATCAAAGATTGGGTTTTGAGATTTTTTAGTGAGTGAAAAACACATGTAGACAAAGGTTTGATTTGTGTTTCTTTTTTTAAGGTGTTATCTTTTTAATGATTTTCAGTTACATCAAGCATTATTGCATTGTTAGGAGGGTGAAACAGACACACATATTTTTCCTATTCTCTAGGTGGAGGATGAAAATCTTTGCTCGTTGAATTAGGTACACACTCAAATGCTAATCAGAATACAGCCATCACCAAGCATGCAATGGCTCCAGTCATGATGTTGTATTAGCTGACTCCAAACGCAAGTGAGGGCACAATATGATGAGTGTCTTGCGGCAATTAGTTTTTTCCTTGCACAAAGATTATCACCCTTTCGGGGATGAATCAGGAATTATTTCAGTTAAAGTTTTAGATTATTGGGCAACCCATTTGAAACTATCCCCCATAGAATTGCACAAGGCAAAATTGAGGCGTATAGCCCTATGAGTACCCGAATATATGTAGTCTCGCAAGCAAGATTCAAGTAGCTCCGCTCTACATATACTAAGATATGTTCAAGGAATGATGTCAAAATTCCAAGAACAAAACCAGCTCCATCTTCCAAGGCTTTAGCCTATGAGGAAGCAATTATTTATAGTGAGTTGGAAAGGTTGGCGTAAAACCTATCCTCACTTGGGTCATTCCCGAGAGATTTTTTCCTCAACCGGCAGGCCGTCTACTATTTAATAAACATATAAAGGATTGGCGAGCTTAGGATTTCTAGATTTCTAATTCTTTGAAAGAAGAAGAGCATACTCTCCTAGTCCATGTCATTTTCTCCCAAAACACTTAAATCAAAGTTCATTCCTTCAAGCTATGTTGAGCCCGATTTAGTTGTTCCTATTTTAAAGAAAACAGGATGCTTGAAAGGGAAAGTTTTCCTTGTTTGATTTTAAACCTGAAAATGAAGTGTTTGGATCAGTTTGCTTTAGGCATTCAAGATTGGATTTAAAACATTGAAAGCATTCATTTTAAAAGCCCAAACTGAAAATTCTTTGATAGTTAGTTCAATTTTAAGATCCAAAAATAAGATGTGGGATTTGATTGTTCAGTTTTAAACCCAAAATCAAATGTTTGATTTGTTCATTTTCCTTAAAGCATTCAAGACTTTGTGCATGTTCATTTTAAGCCCAAAAAAAAAATGTTGACTTTTGTTGACTTTTTGACTTTTGACTTTTGTTGACTTGGACTTTTGTTGACTTTGACTTTTGTTGACTTTAAATTTTGTTGACTTTGAAACCCAAAACCAAGTGTGAAATGATGTGAGTACATACACTGTTCTTTTTAAACACCAAAATGCAAAATGGGAATTTTTTAATCAAGAGATTACGTGCTTTCTTACAAAACTTAATGGCTAACCCGTAGACCTGTAAAAAAAAATCAAAATAGTTAGTAACAGTGCATTATATTAGGTTTATAGTGCCTTTCGCCCATGTTTTTACAAATAATGGTCCTAGTGATATAGACCATATCTCCACAAATGGGTAATAGAGAGAAAGTAGAAAGAAGATAGAAGGAATATAATCTTCTTTTTTTGCGTATCAATGATATTCATGGAAGTGTGATAGAGAGAAAGTAGACAGAAGATAGAAGGAATATAGTCTTCTTGTCTTTTTCAACCTGCAAAATAAAATAAGAGCCTAAAAGCCCCACGGTGAGCGCCAGAGATGTGAGTGTCAAATGATGCACCTGTTGCCTACGACACAACACTTCAATAAGTGATTATGTTAGTGTAAAACAAGGATTAGTGAGCATATAAGAAAAAAACCCTAACATCGACCTATTGCTCCCTATCTAGGAAGAGTTTGAAAAATGTCATAATCATGCCCTTAGATTATGCACCATTCAGTGACAATACACTCCTAAGAATGAGAGATTTAATTAAAAACTAAGCTAAATGATTAGAAAGCATGTAATTAAGCTATGAAAACTGACATTATAGCAATGCATGGAATTGAAACTAAAATGCTATAGATATCTAAACAACATAACAATGCAATTTTAACTCTAAAAATGAGGGCCATTTGCTCTCAAAAATGCCTTCTATTTATAGAAAAAGGGGTTGAAAATGGGTGGTTCAGATGCAAAGCTGAAGAGAGGTCAGGATTCCACTAGAAGAGAGCACATGGATTGTGCTTCTTCAAGTGCATCAAATTGTGACACTTGTCACAATATTATTGGGTTTAAAGTAGGGAGGAATGTGACCATTTAGGGAAGAGAGCCAAGAAGACTCTAGAAGATAAGACTCATAAAGAGGGTGTAAGAGGCATTTATGAGGATGGGCTTAAGTCAAATGCATTAAATGCAAGCATTTAAGAGGCATGGGGAGAGACATGGGTTTAAAGAATCTTCATTAATGAGGCATTAATGAGATCCTTAAAGAAGCATGGGAAGGGTGTAAGAGGGTGGCTTGAGAAAGTGGACTTGGAGAGAGTCAAGCTTGAGAAAGTTGACTCTCCCAAGTGGGTTGAGTTGCTAAGAATTCCTTAATGGAATGTGACAACATTAGCAGGTGGGTTAGGGTAGAATTTAGGATTAGGATTAGATTAGCAAGGGTGAATGGGTTAAGAAGGGTTAGAACCCAGGGTAGAAGTGGTTGAGATAGGTTAGGTTGGGGTTTAGGAGAATATTAATAAATGAAATAAACTTATTTAATTCATTTAAAAATTTAAGAATTAATTATTTAAACAATGAAATTTCTTTTTAATAATTAGAGAATTATAGCCATTTTATTTAAATTAAATAGGCTAGGGGAATGGGTTAATTGCAAGTGGGTAATTGATCTAGGGATTCATTTAATTCCTTTATAATTAAATACTATAGTCATGTTTTATTTTGGTTTGATTTAATTGGTTTGAATTGATTTGAATCATATGGCTATAATAGTTAATATAATTTAGTTATAAAAATCACCTAGGACATTAAATTGATTTGAAGAATTATGCCAAGCAGTAACAGGGTTGTTTGGACATAATCGAGGGTATGATCACACTTAAGACAAATAGGGTCCATAGTTGGAACAGACCAAATTCAGGTGGTTACAAGTATCTTGTGCGTGGTTGTCTTTGCTTAATAGTGGCCTCCATGAACACCACTATGTATTTATTTTAACATCTTCTCAGACTGATTCCTATCAAGACAAAACAAAATAATTCCATCTCTATTTTTCCAATACAAGTCTCCTTGAATCAATACATACTTCTGACTATTAAGCCTAAGATCCCTTCTTTGATTCTTTGTCATGTTCTCAGGATATTTTTTTGTCTTCAAAAAATAAACAATATCAACATACCTTAATTGCATCTTAATGCTAGTTAGCATTTCATTTCCTTGCACACTTTTTACTTGAGTAAGCTCCATGTTTGAATCTGTCATGATATTTTCTAGTCGCAAGCCTCTAACTAATTTGGTGATTTGGATCTCTAGATAAAATTATTGTATTATGTTGATCCATCGACACCTCTTGCTAGTGACCTCACTTTGAGACACAATATCCTTGACAACATCATGAGGCACATAGGAAACCAAATTAGCACATGCTAAATAAGGCCTAAAATCCTTGACTACCTTTACAAAGGCATAAGCTTGCTTCTCCATGATTTCCTAATTCAACTCAGCTGCCTGTAAGGATTTCTTGAAAATTTTAATTGGATGCTCAAATCCCTCCTTGTCCTTTTGTAACAGCACTACACACAATGGTATGGAATGAAGTGAAAGATAAAATAGAAAAAGGCAACTCATAATTAGGAGATTTTAAAGTTGTTGCTTCCTGAATAGAAAATTTAATTCTCTCAAAATATTGTTGAGCTTCTGGATTCCAAGCATATTTAACATCTTTATTTAGCAACTTGGCAATATGTTTTATGATCTCTACAACATTGACAATGAACCTTCTTACAAAATTAATTTTTCCCAAGAAATATTTGAGGCCTTTTATGTTCTTGGGAGGAGTCAACATATTGATAGCATTAATCCTCTTTGGATCTATTCTCACTCCCTCTTTTGACACTATATGTCCTAGCAACTTCCCCTTTGAAACAACTGTATGGTGGGAAATATGGATAGGGTTTAGAAAAATGGGGGTTTGCACATAAAAGAGACTCTATACCTCTATTAACCACATACATTAAATTCTAATGATAAGGAATATAAAATTGGAAATTTTTGCAAAGAATAATGAAATTTGATAGAAAGAAATACATACCTCATAACATAGAAGATCTGGAAATACCCATTTTCTGGTGTCTACTGAGTTTCTAGAAATTCTTAAACCGGGTCTAGAATGGAAACACAGAGACACAGAAAACCAAAAAATATTTTTATTTTATGAGCCAGGTCGACCTTGACCCAAATATGGGGGCACAATCATGCCCCTTTATGTTGACCTTAACCTACACTGCTCTGAAGGAAATTTTGTTTGCGAATCCTGAAAGTTATCCAAAAAAGGTATCCAAATCTGCTCTGCAACTCCCAAAACAATGACTATAGATATCTGGAAATGGTGTTTTAGGGTGGCTATATAGGGTTTTTCCTTAGTCAAACCCCCATTTTGGTTATTTCCAGCTCCACAAAAAATTGAATGTTATAAAATATGTGTGTGTGTGTTGCTCGTAGAAAGATCTTTGAATGTGCAATGCCAAGATCTAATCCTCTACATCGAATCCATAGAAAGAATTGAAATGAGAGAGAAATACATAGATTTGAATATGATAAAGAAATTATAACAAGCCCCCTAGGCTAAAGTACTTGTACCAAACTCAAAATCCATAGTTGTTATCCCATGATTGTATCTTTTGAATGCTTGAATGTTGAAAATAGTAGATCAAACAATAAGGAGGGATTGATGAATTCTTTCTTGCTCCAATGAATGTCCACAAAATTATTTCTCTCATCAAGGCATCATCATATCTTGTACTCCTATATCATCCTCTTACATTCTTGCATTATCATCTCATGTCATCTTATCTCATCATGTCATGTCAAATGAAGGCAAAAGAGAGTCCTTATATAGAGATTTGAAGGTAAGCCTCCTTGGGCAATGTGAGGGCCCCTAATTAAAATTTCACCTCAAAATATGGTCCAATCACAATAGGAAACTAAGGAGGAAATACATTACTTAAATTTTGAACTAAACCCCTTTTGCATTCGGATTTAGGGGCCAATTTGAATTTAGGGCCCCACTTTGATCTAATCTTGAAAGTGGGAATCAAAACTCGACAAAGGTCAAGGTCAAACTTGACCCTAACCTAGGTAAAGGTTGACCTTGAACCTGACCTAGGTCAAGGTAAACCTCGACCCTGACCTAGGTCAGCGTCAACCTTGACCCTGACCTAAGGTTTCAAGCTAGTCAACTTAGAGTGTCACTAAAGTTTCTAGGTCGATCAGAGACCTTGGATGATGGGAAAATAGAACAAAGTGCTGGAAAAGGGCACATGGTACTAGAAGAAATGTGATGAAGGAAAGGAGGATGGTTACATAGGTCCTACCTAGAAAATAGAGCCATGAAGATGGAAATCAAGGATAATCCTCAGGATCCTAACCCTAATTTCACCTAGAAACTAAGAATTACCAAGTGCAGATATATCTTAAGTGAAAATATATCATATAAATGCACTAAATGAGGGTGCTAAACCTACTAAGATAAAATTAATTCCATTTTAAGAGGATACATTTATCGCCCACTTTATCTTAGATATGGCACTATGTGAATATGCAAGCTAAAGTAAGAAAACATCATAATAAATAAAAATGATATAGTCAAGTCCTCAATGTAGAGATCTTGCAAGAACCCATTAGTACGCACAACCTACAACACACAAGGTTAATGAAAATCCATAAACCACCTAAGAATTGCTAAGATGAAATTGAGAATTGCATAGATCCTATTATGCCCCATATTTCTGCTTACTACTTCTTAATGGTGAAAGTGGGTGATAAGGATGCCCCTATACACTCGATATGAATTTTATTAAAAAACAATTTTCTTAAACTAGGTAGAATGATTCCTAAACTTCATAAACTGATTCAAGGAGTTATGTATTTGAATCACGATTCCAACGCCGTAGACGACACTGAAAATAGAGCTACAAAACTCAAGTTATGATAAAAAAAAGTGAATGTCTATCTAAAATCATATGAAGGGAAATTTGAATTTAACCTAAATAAAACCTAAGAAAAACCCTAATTTTTGTCTATAAATAAGGGAAGAGAGCACATACCTCCTCATTCTTACCATTTGTAGAGTTTATGAGAGAAAGAAGGATCCCGAGCAGAGAGGAACTTCGAGTGACACACATGGAGTACCTTAAACAATGCCTGGCCACAAGAAAACTATGAGACCTACATTACACTATCATAGTTTTACCAATTTTTATTCATGCTTTCAGTATTTTATGCTTTGACATACTTTGACTATTGGAGAATTTTATGTATTTAAGGATCTGATGAATCCTATGTTATGTATTCAGTAACTGATTATGTAATCAGGGTACACTTGAGATACCACATGTTTTGATTCAGTTTCATTTTATGATGATGTCTTATATGAGTTTAAATGTATGAATGTAATATGATGAATTTGGTCTAGGAAACTAATGTTATGTTATTTTAGCTCAATTATAGATGTGGGTTTTTATGCATGTATATTCTTGATGTCATGTTATTCTTTCATATCATATTGTATTGGACCTAATGATATGTGCAATGAGTGTGCAGGGAAAGTTGACCATGGATCTAAATCGAGGATCCAGTATTGGAACCTATGTAAATTTACGTGCATTCCAAGGTCCTAGTTATATAAAAAAATATGGACCTCATTGTTTATGTGGTTTATTCATGTGTAATTAGATTAGTAAATGTTAATATGAATGGGTCATATCATTTGTTTTAATTTAATGTGCCAAATTTGGCAATTGTTGCAATTTAACATTAACATGGATAGTAAAGAGAACCATGGGTAGGTTTAGGGGTTAACTGGTGTTACCTATGAGTAGTACCCAAGCTTACCCCAAGGTTATAAGTTTCTAGATAGTCAACTTGACTTAGAAATCCGTGGGTTAACTTTAGGGGTAGTTTAGGAGGGTCTTTTGAGCTTCCAAATGGTAACCAGGGTCAATTTTAGCTACCCAACTTGGTACCCTAGGGGTTAGAGGTTATTTTAAGTCATTAATGAGCCTCTAAACTCATTTATTGCTCCTCTAAAGTGTCACTTTCAGACTTGAGCGAATCTTGAAGAGGAGTGTATCTTGGTTAACCTCTCTCTCTCTCTTCTTCCCAAGTTTCATTTGACTCCACCCATGGAGAGTTAAGGCAAGTGGGTAGTTAGGGAAGGTTAGGGTCACCTCACCTTTGGGTTAAGGAAAGATCTTGTTGGGGGTTTTCCTATTTAGGGAAGGATTTAGGATGAGTTGAGTGTTCACCCACTCTCTACCCTTAGAGACAAATTCAGAATTGAAAGAGCTTTTGGAGAAGAAGGATACGAAAGATACCTCTTCATCAAATTTAAACCCACATTAGCTTTGGATTAAGGTTGGATCTTTTTGAATTTTTTTTTTTTTTTTTTTTCATGTGTGTCCTTGAGCTTGAAACTCCATTAATGGAGTCCTATGTATTTTGGAGTTATTTTCAAAGTTGAGATTTATTGTTTTGTTTTTATTATACTTTTATTTGTGTTAAATTTTGGATGGGTATCTTGAAGGCAAACTCACCCTTGGGAGGGTAGAGTAACCTTGAAGGGGTATTAGGAAAACATTCCAGTTAGTGTAGAGTCTTCCACATGTGGAGGGAAAAATATGGGGTTGCATAATACCCATGATGCCAAGTAGGGCCTAAGGGCACCTGGGGGCGTAAGGAGGTTATTTTGTGGCTGCATCTTGTAAAGAAGTTTATATCAGGTCCATGTGTGGCTTCAGTTTTATTTATGACGATTGGCTTTCTCCTACTGTGAGGTCTACCACTACCCCTTATTTTAGGAAGGCCTCTTGGAGACCTTCCTCTTGTTCAAAATTGTGTTGGAAAGTTTTCTTGTGTTTGTGGTTCTCTGTTGTGTTTACTGCAAGTTGTGTAATGCATGTTTGTATCCCCTTCCAAATTAGATCCCCAATCTCGAGGGTGGCCTTGTAAAGGCCTAGGTTGGGAGGTGAGCCTCCATGGTCAACCACATCCAAGATGTATCAATCAAGCATAGAAGAATGTGGATTACCCTTTTGTACCACTGAAAATTGTCACTATTACCCCCTTGCAGATTTAAGGTTACCATTGTTGGCTAGTTGCATTATGATCTCAAGAAAATCTTTGTAACATTATTTTATTGTACCTATATTGTCTAAAGGCCTTCATTTTGGTAAGTTGTATCAAGGCTATTAATTAGAATTGCATCCTTATACTGTTCTATTTGTAAACTGCTAATCTGTATCCAATCATGATAGATCAATGAAAATGTAACCATATTTTATTACCTAATCTGTGGAAGTTAGAAGAAATTATGTTTGTTAATATACCTTTACTGAATTTTCCAGTGTGTTGATATGTAAATAACAGGAATCGATAATTTTATTGCTTAAGTAAATGTGCATATTTACAATCTAAAATCATGCTTTGCAATTTAGTAATTCATGTATTGTTTATTCTAAATGATTATATTGTTATTGTAAAAGTAAGAGAAAAATAATAATAGATCCATTTCTTTATAGTCATTATTTGTGAAAGTTCAAATAAATAAACTATTGTTTAAATGTTCTTAGGAGCAAAAGAAGATTAAATTTTTTTTTACACTTAGTAGATTTCAGAAAAAAATTTCAAGAAATTTAAAATGTTCTAAAATTAATTTCCTTCCATGCATTATTAGAGGTTAAATTATTAATGCCTATAATGAAATAAAATTTAAAAAAAAAAACAACTTGAGGTGCCCCCTGCTTTGTCACAGACCTATTGACTTCACCAGTAAATAAAATATTAAAATATAATACCCTTTTTTATTATTAATGTTCTTTTTGTAGAGACGATATAATAAATATAAAAAAAAAGAGATGGAAAAGAAACGACAAAGTGCAAAAGCATTTTATTTTAATATAAAAAAGAAGTTTCTAATTAAATTGTTGAGTGGGAGGGAGGGGGCCGAAACCCCACTTCCCTCAACGCTGGACGGCAGTGGAGAGGGTCGTGGCTGGGTAGCACTGCAACCTGCGCCACCACTGTGGTGTTACACAGTGGTGGGCAGTGAGGCAGCAGCTGCTCCGCTCTGAAACCCTACCCCCCACTGCGCCTAGCCTCCACCTGCATGCGTGGCTACTCTTCTGCCAGCGCCGCCCCTCCCTGCCATTTTTCCTTCCACCGTTGACGCCATTATTTCCCCTCCCTATCTTGTAAGCCGCCCTGCGGCCATGGATGAATACGCACCGCCAATTTTTGCCGCCTCCTCTATGTTTAAATTATTTCCGCCCCCTCTAGGATGAACGTAGCCAGGGCTGCAATGTGTTTGTTTTTCAGAAAACATAGGATTAGGTTTTATAAATATTATCTTAGGTTTGTTAAAATATGTATTTGTCTTTCCTTCAAAAAGGCATTTCAGATTTTATATCTAGATGGTTATATTTATCAATAGTATAATGTTGTAGATTAGGTTTTATTACTATCATATTTTATTTTTGGTAGATCAGATTTCTACCTAGATATGTTACAATTAATTTAAATAAATTAAATACTTTTGGGGATTGATTTAGATATTGTTTTGTAGGTTAGACGCAAATTAGATTTTACATTATTTTGATTAGATTAGATTTTCTTCTTTTTTTTTTGATAAAAATAGATGTAGATTATTAAATGTATGATTTAGTTTTCAAAATGCATGATTAAGAACTGTGTTAAATAATGTTTAAATAATAGGTGTTAACTTAAGATTTAATATTAGATTTAAATTCAAACGTTATATTATGGATATGGATTAGATTCAAATTAATAATCAATTTTATTTAGTATAGATTATATTTCAATTCAATTTTATTTAAAACTTACACTAGAGATTATTTAATCTTAGATTTGATATAGTTTCTCTTGCAAATTAAATAATGATTTATACATTTTGTCTAGCTGTTAAAATTAGATGATGTTAATTATGTTAGACGTTTTTAAATAGTTTTTAGGCATGTTAGCCAACTTCTTATGTTGACAACTAACTTGAGGTATGGAACTATTAATTAATATGAATATTAATGTAACGTTAGAGACGTAATTTATCTTATTAAATTAATTAATGGCATTGTTTGACATTTTTATCAATCTACGGGTATAGAATACCCTCATCGTCACATCGACCCATTCTTAGGGTATTTTTAACATTGTTGACCTATATCGAGAATGGTTGACTTTTGGTCAACTATTTTCAAACCTTGACCGTTCATCTCAATAGTCGAACTAGGTGTTCCTTGTAGTCTTTAGACCCTAAATTTTTAGTTTCACGCCTTTCGAGGACAATTCACTTTTTGATCAACTCTGGTTGACTTTCTAGTCAACCATCTCAATTTGCATGCCTAAGCCATTCTTTGGACTTAGCAAGCCCTAGGAATTCCCTTTCATGTATTTTAGAGTATAGTTGACTTTTAGTCAACTTAGGTTCACTTTTGGTCAAACTATCTCAATTTGCATGACGATCGTAGTATCTAGTTTAGAGATCCATGTAGCATAGTACTTAGAGCTATCCTACTTAGGTTTAACCTTCTAGATGTTGTTTCACCTCTGCATCAATTTGCATGCACTTGCTATACCTTGAGGTAGTATAACCATTCCCTTTAGTGTGTTTTAAAAAAAAAAATTGTTTGTGTGTTTTTTCCCAACTTTTGGGCATGACAAAAACCACTTCCCAAGGTAAGTTCCATGTTTTTGATATCTATAATCTCAAATTCCTCTTTTTATAGGCAAGGTCGATCCTAACCCTTAAAGGTTGACCCTGACCCAGTTATGTCGACCTTGACCCTTTAAGGTGGACACAAACTAGGAAGGTCCATACCTTTCTTGGAGTGAGGTCGACCTTGACCCAAGCAGGTTTACCTTGACCTAGGAAGGTCCACCTAACAGAGGTTGACCTTGACCTAGTCAAGTTGAATATACAGTTTTGTAGTTCTATAGTTTTGATATGATGTTTTTTCTTGCATACAGGACCTGGTTCATCTCCTAGAGAACCCCTTTGGAGGGCCACTACTGATCATTAGAGAGAATTTGTTTGAGCTAAATGAGGATGAAACACATTTGTTGAGAGACATAGGACTGTACTGGGTAGTAATCCTACCATAGATGAGATTTGACCGAGCAATGATATCGGCTCTTATAGAGAGGTGGGATGAGGACACATGTTCCTTTCATATTCCCTCAGGAGCGATCACAATGACACTAGAGAATGTATACAGGATACAATGATTTATAGTTCGGGGTGAGCTAGTCAGATAGAGAGTATAGTGGGGTTCTAAGGATATTCATGCAGATGCAAAGTATTTCCTAGGATGGATTCCACAGATGTGAACCTGAGCATACCATATCACCCTACTAGCCATACTAGAAGGTTTGACACCCTTGGTACAAATGGTTATGTTGTGTATACTTTCTTTGGTTGTAGTACCAAATACAAAGGGTACAATCTTTTCAGCATCATTTACCCATCTCATACGTAGGATGGGGATTGATAGGACCATCTTCGCATGGGACCACAACATTCTAGCCCATCTATACCATGAGTTATGTCAGTTGATGAGATATCAGCAAGAGAGTCTCACGGTATGCACACTATTACAGATTTGGTTGTTCAAGCATTTCACATGTACACGACCACATGGTGTTCCTGTGATGGTAAATGTGGGCACACCTAGAGCCTTTGCTTATCCACTAGGAGATCTTTGGCAGCACAGAAATATCCTCCACTATAGGGTATGTCTAGACCGTATACCAGGTATAGATGTGATATAGAGACCATACTATCGTATGACAAAATGGCTAGATACACGACATCAGATGAGACACTCATAGCAACACAAGTTGCTAGAGGGTCATTCTAGTTACATAATAATGTCATACTACTATTACAGAGTGATGAGATATTTAGGTCTTATATAGGGGGTTGTATGCACCCTAAAATGGTCGCCTAGACTATGGGCCCCATTTATCATTTTATCAATCTATCAAATTCATGAATCAATGCTTTGGAACATTTTCATTTCAAATCAATTTCCTTGATCAAATTGTAATTAATTCAATATTTCCTAAGGTTTTATCATTTTTATTTAATTAAAAGATTTAATCTCCCTTTTAATTAAATGAAATTCATCTTATTTAATTAAATTAAATCCCCCCCATTTAATTAAATAAAATTCTTCTAATTTTTTTAATTAAAAGAAAACCCCTCTTTTAATTAAATAAATAAAAATCCCCACTTAAAGCACTTTACTTGATGAAAAATAAAATAAATTAAATAAAAATCCCTTTTTCTTCACATCTTCCTAAGTGGTGGGCTTTTTGCCTCTTAATCATAGCCTTTGATTTTTGCCTCTTAATCTCAACCGTTCACTTTTCTTTATAAGGAAACCTCTCCTCATTTCATAATCACTTTTTTATGCATTGTTATGCTACAGGTTTGGAGAGCAATTTTGAAGGAGAATTTGAGCACTCAAGCTTGGATATTGCAACTTCTCTCTTCTTGTCTTCTTCTTCTTGCATCCATGGCTACTCATGTAGATTAGATTCATATTTCCTTTCATAGATTAATATTGCATCCATATTTCCTTTCATAGATTAAATCTTGCATTGTTATCATTTAGATTAATTTCCTTTCATACATTGTTATCATATAGAATAGATTTTGGTTTTATGCATTGAATCTCTCATTTCATGGTGTACTAGCATGGGCACAACTAGGTCAATCTGAGGGCCTTCATCACACACCTTTGCACTCTATGACTAAAGAGCTATGGATCGATATTTGAGGCCTCATTCTTGAGAAACCTTGGATGGAATGTATCATAGAAGTGTGACACATTTTCATCACAAATTTTGGGCACCCACTGTGGGGCAGAAGATTCATTTTCTGTCACATAGCTACTTTTTCATGATTTATTTTTGGATTTATGTATTTTCTGTACTTTGTGTACCTTTTACAGGGAAATTTCGCGTGAGATTTTGCAGGTTTGCAGGCGAGATTTTGCTGGATTTTGTGTTTCATCACGTGGCTCTATGTGAATCTTCACATGGCACTATGTGAATCCTCGCGCGAGATTCCACACTAGGTTGTGATTTGTGACTGGTTTGCTATTTTTCTATATTTTTTGTCATCTGTGCACTTCCTCGCGTGGGCCTATGCATTTCTTCGTGCGGCTGTGCACTTCCTCGCGCAAGAATCTATACCAGGGATCTATTTTTTATTACTACATTCATATATCTCTGATTTTTTATGCTAACCACTAATGTTTACTATTTCTGGTGGTTTTTGATTTGATGTGGCTGTTGTTGTTGCTGATTTGGACTTGCATAGATAAACAACAAAATAATTTGTGTTGCATTGGATTTGAGGTATTTTTTTGATCTCTATAACATTTAGATTTTGGAAATTAAAATGAACATCTCATGTGTTTATCTTGTGTTTTCTTGCTTTCATAGATCACATTTTCAATTGGTGCTCTAAAAATGGACCTAGATTTGCTTTCTTGCATATATGTTTCACATAGTAATTAGGCCCTATAAACACTATTTGTGGTGATCTTGAGAGAGTGGGCTTCATTCTCTTGTCCTACATGCGAAGCTTTTCTTGATGATAGATCCCCTTATAGGTAGGGAAGGATTTGTTTTTATCTCATTGGTCAACTTGGTTTAGGCTTCAACTTTTGGCAATACTTTCTCTCTTTTGGGAGATTGGTGTCATTTGTTGTTGTGTGAACCTTGAATGATGTGATTTCAAGTTAGTGGGTCAATTAATATTGTTTTCTATGTTTGGGTGAGGTGAAGAGGCTAGAGGATTATACTATTTTCACTTTAGGGAGAATAAAAAACCTGGACCTCTTGAATCCAAACCAAGTCCCCATGTGGTCCATATTGTGAGTCTTCCTTGTTAGAGAGGGTTAACAATAGTGGACACTCCCTTTATTAGGTAAACCACATGGACGGAACCTCAAGTGGTAATAGCCATTTTTTCCATGGTAGCAACAACCGCTATATAAATGTCCTTGTGGAAGAAATCTCCATGGGTGTATTTTCTTGTGTGTTGTTAGATCTCATCAACAACTCCTGATTGATTAAATTCTCAGACTCTATCAAAACCTCGATGCACCGAGATTGGATTTCACCCATTTAAGATTGAAAAAGTTGCAGATTCGAGCCATTACTAAGAACCATAGTGCAACCAAATTTTTATTATCTAGGACTATGTTCTTGATTGGAAAATATTTTGAGAACATACACAAGTAAGATCTTTATAGAGTAGAAATACTATGTCACTATCCATGTTTATGTGCAAATTTTATTTGTCCCTTGCTCATTGTTTGAAGATATTGATTTCTTGAATCCCTACTTGTTGTCTTGCGTGCCAGATTCATGATAAAATCTATTAATGCATCTATTTGGTTACTTAAAACAATCAAAAACTGAGTTCTGTGTCCTTTGCTCACGCGAGAAAACTATTTCTTCATGTATTCACTGTGTTTCCTCACACGGCTACCTAAGGATCCTCACGTGATATTTTGCGTACTTTCTATTAGTTTGCTTTCCTTTCTATTTCACCAGTCTAAGTTTTCTCACACGGCTCTTTGCATTTCATCTCGCGATCTTGCATTCCCTCATGCGAGCCCATATTTTGTCGCGCTAAACTATCTGCCAGTGAGCTATTTTGTTGCCATCTGTCTACTTGCTTGCTTTCTACCCTGTCATTTTTAGTTTCCTTGGTTGGTCCTATTCAGATTGGATTATTTGTGAAAGCTTCAATGGATTTCCTCAAAAATTGCTATGACATGTTTCTCAACATCCAAATGAATGTAAATGGTATCAAATTGCACAAAATGACTTTTGCTCTTCTTTCTTCCACATCTCTCATATCTTCTTAGTCTTCCATTTCCATTCTTTCTCTTCTTCCTTCATGTTTCTTCCTCTTCTTCCTAAGATCTTCATGTCTTTTTTATTTTCATTTCCTCTTATTATCTAGTCTACCTTCTTCTATTTTCATGCTTTATTCCTCCTCTTCTAGAACCATGGATTTCCACTATCTTATTAAGGAACATCTTTTGACAATGGATGACCTTGAACTTATTTCTCAATTCATGGAATTTCATTCCTCCAATGATCCTTCTAGATATTACATGAGTGAGGAATCTATGGAAAAAATAAAACAAAAATCAAATGAATCAGACGTCTTTGCCAGAATCATGTACACAATCATGTCACAATCACCTTCTTCCAAACATCTTTCATCTTCTAAATCTTCTTATCTTTCTTTATCATCCAAGTCTCCTTCTTCCACTAGGTCTTCACGTTCCTCTTCTTCACAATCTCATTCTTCTCCTACTTCTCCCAAGAGTCATACTTCTCTTCTCAAGACATACCACAATGAGCAATGTGATAACCCTTATGATAACTCTTCCATGAAGAGTGACACGTCCATCTTTGATTACTATGATGACTATGATTATAGCTATTATGATGAACTATATAGTCATACTTATGACACCTCTATTCCTAAGAGTCCCCATCATGTTCTTGTTATTACTAAAGGGTCATCCCATTGGATAGATTTTGATGGTGATCCATATGATTCTAATTTTGAAAGAGACTTTGATAAGTTTTGTGAACAATACCTATTTGATGCTTCTATTGAGGAAGAGAAATTTCACCGCGCTATTTTTAAACAGAAATATCATAAGAGTTTCTCCTCTAAGTATTCTCCTACTGAAAATAAAGATTGTACTCTCAAGCAAGATCATGTTAATGTTGAACCTTTGTTTTGTGATAATTCCCTTTGATCCTCTACTTCTTCCAATACCCATACATCTCCTAAAGTTTCCAAATCTTACCAAAATCCTTCATCCAACAAAGATCCTAATGCTTTTCATGCAGTTTCCTATAGTTATCCTTAAGGGCTACCTCTTAAAGAAACTCAAGCTAAGCTTCACTTGGCTGAAAATACTTTCAATAATGCTAAACCTAAAGAGCCTAAGCCTTTATATTCTATAATGCCTACTTCAGCTAGTCCTTCCCCATCTCTTCCCAAGTCTCCCATATAATTCCAACATGCTTCCTTATCCTTAGAAGTGGCTCTATGTCAAGAAGACTCTAAAAATGATAAAGAAAAGAACATAAAGAAAGATCAAGATCAAGAAATCTCCATGTCATCCAATCCTTTTCATGATGTCTCTTCTCCATTTCATGGTTCTTTTGATCCCGCATGCCCTTTCTCATTCATTCCACCATGTCTTTGTAACCACCTAATTTCGGTCTGTCGCAACTGTAGACCCTATTTGCCCTAAGTGTGATCATACCCTCGAGTTATGTCCAAACGACCCTGTTACTGTTTGGCATAATTCTTTTAGTCAATTTAATGTCCTAGGTGATTTTTATCACTGATTTATATTATCTACTATAGCCATACAATTTAAATTAATATCGACCAATCATATCAAATCAAAATCAAACACGGCTATAGTATTTAATTATAATGGAATTAAATAAATCTCTAAATCAAAGTATCACTTGTAATCCAACCCATTCCCCTAGCCTATTAATTTAATTAAAATGGCTATAGTCCCTTAATTATTAAAAAGCAATCTATTTGTTTTAATAATTAAATCCTATATTTCTAAATGAATTAAATAAGTTTATTTCATTTATTAATATTCCCTTAAACCCTAACCTAACCCATTTCAACCACTTCCACCCTAGGTTCTAACCCTAAC
>MU227824.1:2064257-2099872 GCA_018584345.1 Thuja plicata | reverse complement strand
CTTAAAGCACTTTATTTGATGAAAAAGGAAATAAATTAAATAAAAATCCATTTTTCTTCACATCTTCCTAAGTGGTGGGCTTTTTGCCTCTTAATCATAGCCTTTGATTTTTGCCTCTTAATCTCAACCATTCACTTTTCTTTATAAATAAACCTCTCCTTCTCGTTTCATAATCACTTTTCTATGCATTGTTATGCTACAGGTCTGGAGAGCAATTTTGGAGGAGAATTTGAGCACTCAAGCTTAGATATTGCAACTTCTCTCTTCTTGTCTTCTTCTTCTTACATCCATGGCTACTCATGTAGATTAGATTCATATTTTCTTTCATAGGGTAATATTGCATCCATATTTCCTTTCATAGATTAAATCTTGCATTGTTATCATTTAGAATAATTTCCTTTCATGCATTGTTATCATATAGAATAGATTTCATTTTTATGCATTGAATGTCTCATTTCATGGTGTACTTGCATGGGCACAACTAGGTCAATAGGAGGGCCTTCATCACACACCTTTGCACTCCATGACTAGAGAGCTATGGATTGATATTTGAGGCCTCATTCTTGAGCAACCTTGGATGGAATGATTCATAGAAGTGTGACACATTTTCATGACACAGGGGTCCCTAGAATAGTACCTCGATACACACATAAGACGAGATACTATAAAAGACCCGACGATATACGCCAACCATCAATAGTAGACATCATAGACAATGATACAGATGACAGAGAGAGAGAGAGAGAGAGAGGTGGCCCCCGATGCAGCCTATTAAGGAATTAGCAGTGACTACATCAGATACTTGAGTCTGCAAGGAACCCATCCCATCTTCCCTAATGACTATCCCATAGGTGATCCAAGCCTTTTTAGATAGGACACACTAAGATAGTAGTATACCAGAAGAGGAGGAGGATCATAGAGATGAGGAAGAGCCCATCTTTGAGGGAAATCCCATGGAGGAGGAGAGAGCAGAGGAGATAGCTGCCAGGATGCCCCCAACTGATAGTATCGGTGCAAATTAGCATATTGTTCATGCATCACCACTGAGATCATGACAACCTCCATGCGCGCATATAGAGACACCACCTCAAAGACATAGACATAGTGAGCATGGAAAGAGTAGTCATTCTGTGCCCCCACCATCCAGACCCTTTAGTGATACCTAGGAGGGAGATCCAGGCATAAAACATGTATTTTATTTAAATATTTAACTTAATTTTTGAAGAAAAAGTACAAAATGATATATATTTTTTAATTCTGCACCCATCATAGCAAAGTGGAGGAGCTTTGTATCTGAGGTCTTGAAGGATACATGCATGTCCTACCGACTACTAGCCAGCGAGCCAACTAGTGATTTATGATAAGTCTTTGTATGTTCCAAAGCATTTATTCATTGTTCATCCAACATTTATAATTCTTCTAATTGTTGTTCTTGAAATGTATCTTTGTCAATTATCCCATGAAATGAAACAAATAAAGAAGGTATTTCCAATTCCAAAGGCATAATATCATCAGTACAATAGAAAATATTATAAGGATAAGTGCCTGTGGCATTATGAACACTAGTCCTATAAGCGCATAAAGCATAGGTAGGTTTGGTATGTCAATCTTTCGCATGCTTATTAACTATTTTCTTCAGAATTTGTTCAATGACTTTATTTGATGCTTCAACTTGACCATTAGATTGATGATAATAGGGAGTCCATAATCTATGCTAAATTTAATATTTTTCCAAGAATTTTGTGACTTCTTTATTCTTGAAAGAGGTACCATTATCCAAAACTATCATGAAGGGAATACCAAATCGTGTTATAATATTGTTAAGAATAAAATCACAAATAACATCCATAGTAGTTGAATAAAGAGAGTAAACTGCCACCCACTTTGTAAAGTAGTCTG
Source organism: Thuja plicata (assembly GCA_018584345.1). NCBI lineage: Eukaryota > Viridiplantae > Streptophyta > Pinopsida > Cupressales > Cupressaceae > Thuja > Thuja plicata. The sequence continues at coordinate 2,097,973 of MU227824.1, read as the reverse complement.
TAGCTGTCAAGATGTACGTATGTCCTTGAGAATAAGCCGGTGATATTTTCCAATAAGATCAAAACCCCAAATACTAAAAGGCCTTGAAGCAACTTGATTATGAAGCTCACAAGCAGGAGCATGAATCAAATTACGATTTTGCTGACATTGAGGACACTTCTTAACAAACATGAAAGAATATTGTTCCATTTTTTACCAATAATATCCAATCCTAAGAAGTTTATTGACTAAAGATTTTCCACCAAAATGTCCCCCACAAGAACCAAAATGAGCTTCTTCCAAAGCTATTGGAATTTTGGTTCTACCAAGAGATCTTAATAGCAAACCATCATAAGAGTATTTGTAAATTGTATCTCCTAAATGATATAATGTATTTCAAGATTCCTAATACGATTATGCATGTTCCTTGTTTCCGATTCATGAAAAGTACCATCTTTCAAAAAATGAAAGATATGAGAATACTCTTCGTCCAAATACAAATTAAAACAATCAAAGCTAACCTGATTCGAAACTATAGGGTTTTTAAGAGTATGTATAGTAAATTGAAATTATTCAACATTATTCTCAAGAGAAACCAAAGAAGCTGCACTTTCCATGTCGTCCACATGTCGATTATCTTTCCAAGGTAAAGTTTGAATCATATAAGAAGAGAATTGTGAAAGAACATCAAGAGCCAAATATCTATATTGTGTAATTTTATAATTCTTAGTCTGATAACCTCCTTTAATATTTTCCACAATCAATTGTGAATCTCCATAAATTTCCAAGTTTTTAATGTTAAGGGATGAAGCTGCTTGTAAGCTAGCTATAAGAGCTTCATACTTCACAATATTTTTAGTACAAGGAAAAGTCAATTTATGACATAGGGATTGGTTTTTTTGTAGGAGGAATCAAGATAATTCCAACAACATAACCTATTTTACATCTAGATCCATCAAAATATAGTTCCCAAACATCATCCTATTTAATAGCTAGAATGCTTTCATCAGGGAATTCTATTGAAGTAAATCATGTATCAGAATGAGGACAAGGAGCTTCATCAAAATAATCTATTAAAGCTTGTCCTTTAATTGACTTTTGAGAAATGAAATTAAGATCAAATATTGTAAGTAACATCACCCACTTTTCTAGATGGCCACATAGATCAGTCTTTGAGAAAATATGTTTCAAAGGATCAAATTTAACAATCACATTGACTTCAACATTTAATAGATAATGCCTGAGGTTTTGACAAGAATAAACTAAAGCTAAGCATTATTTTTCCAAATCTATATATCTTGTTTTGTAATCAATTAAAGTCAGACTAATGTACTACAAAGGTCATTCCTTACCTTCACTATCATGCTAAGCCAACAACGCACTCACCGCATTTAGAGTGGCTGAAGTATACAAATAAAAGGATTTATCAAATTGAGTAGGTTGAAAAATAGGAGGATTGGTGAGATACTCCTTAAATTGATCAAAGGATTGTTTATATTCCTCAATCAAATAGAAATTGGTATCCTTTATAAGAAAGGAAGTAAAAGGAACAATTTTATCAGCTAAGTTGGCAACAAAGCAACAAATAGCTTGGATTTTTCCTTGTAAACTTCATAACTGAGAAATGTTCTTAGGAGGATGCATATTAACAATAGCATCAATCTTTTCAGTATCTACCTCTATGGCTTACTTAGAGATTACAAACCCCAATAATTGACAGGAATTAACTCCAAAGCCATATTTCTTAGGATTCAATTTCATATTGTAACTTCTAATACTTTCAAATATTTGTCATTAAATACTAAGATGACCTCGTCTTTGTATATATTTTCCAAGATATCATCAACATTATCCTCAAGAATCTTATGAATGTAATCATGAAAAATCAAAGTCATGGTTTTTTGATAAGTTGCTCCCGCATTTCTTAATCCAAAAGGCTTCATGACCCAAAAAAATGTTCCACAAGGTGTTATAAATGTGGTTAAGTTGATCTTCAATAGGAATAAAGATTTGATTATAGCCCAAAAATCCATCCATGAAAGATAATAGAGAATGACCTGCTATTGAATCCACAATCATATCAATATTAGGTAACGGGAAATCATCTTTTAAGGATGCCTTATTTAAATCTTGGAATTTTGTACACATTCTTATCTTATTTTCTCCTTTTGAAATGAACATGATGTTTGAAATCCAATATGAGTAATCAATAGAGTGAATGAATCCAGCATCCAATAACTTTTCAATTTCAACCTTATCTAATAAGGGAATTCCTAGATTCATCTTCCAGATTTTCTGCTTCACAGGTTTACCATTTAGTTTGAGAACAATATTGTGGGTAACCATCTTAGGATCTATACCCGACATATCTAAATATTTCCAAGAAAAAATATGCTTAAATTCAAGTAAAAGGGAAACCAACTGGTCATGTTCATCTTGATTCAAAAACTTCCTAATTTTTATCATCTTCTTAGAGTCATTTGCATCCACTTGAACCTCTATAGTCTCAGTTATTAGAAAATTATTTTGTATCAGAGAATCCATTGGTAAAGGAGAAATATATTGTTCATCATGCTATCCAAAATAAGATTCTCTATTTAGACAATAGGGATTCCGTCTTTTATGATGAAACATAGGTAGATCCTCATAAGCTCCTTAAAAATCTGCTAAGGCTTCATCTTGAAGAAAAACATCCCAGATAGGTTTTTGATCCATGTCAAGGAGGAGCGGGTTATCCACCTTCAAATATCTAGCATAGATATGATTAACATTGAGAGGAAGAGCCAATGGTTTATTATAACGATTGAACCCTAATCCATATGTATAATCATAAATTTCATTGTCCAAAGGTACTTGTATACCTTGTTCGTATTTACCACATCCTTTCCCATTAAATCCTAATTTCTTGAGTAGATGATAACTAGGCCCATATCGATCAGCCATATCAGATTGAATCAAAGGAGCCACATATCTCACAATGTCATAGCAATCAGGTTTTATTGTCTCAATTGTTTCTTCAATTGAGGAAACAACAAAGTTACATTTTAATTCTGTAGAAAGTTGGGAAGGAGTAAAAACTTGTTTTTCAAATCCACTTTATTGTTTCATGAATTCCAAATAAGAAACTTTATATTCTCCAATAAAATAGGTATTAAATTCCAACGTTCCCCAATCATCCCCAGTCAAAGAAGAAGATGGAGCTTCAATTTGTTTAATCTTAGGTGGCCCTTCAAGTTCTTTACTTGGTTGGAGAGGTTCAGAAAATTTAGCATGTCACGCATTTAAGCAAGGATTCGGTGCATCATCTGCATGTAGCGTATACATCAAATAGTTATAAATTAGCCTAAGCTTGCGATGAAGAGTAGAAGGAAATTCATGCATAGTATGTAACCAAGGTCTACCTAAAATAATTTTATGAGTGAGATTTCCAGTCATAACCTGAATAGGTGTATTGAGAATAATCAGACCAACCTTAATAGGTAGCATAATAATGCCCAAAGTTATCTTTGTGATATTATCAAATCCATGAATAGGGAAATTATCAGGTTGAATAGTTGTAAGATTAGCCTTAATTTCCTTAAGGATATCCATGCTACAAACATTAATCCCAGATCCATTGTCAATTAATGTTCTACAAATGATACTCTGATTAATAGAAACAACCATAAGAGAATCCCTAAGTCTTGTTACATGTTTGGATTTTACTAACCCTAGCCAAGTGAGTAAGTTTTAATTTGACCTTATAAGGTCTTGCAAGTGTGTTCCTAGGTGGATTAGGCTAGGCTCAATCCAACCTATATTTTTTTGGGTTTCTAGTTGTTAGTGCTAGATTAGGCCTAAGGTGGGAAAATGGGTGTAAATATGTCCAAAATAATTTAAGGCTTAGGAAAGGGTAGAATATTTCCTAAAATGATTCCTAGAATATGTCTACACCATTCTAGGTCAAATAGAGACCCTTAGAAACAATTATGCAAAAAGATGCAATCTTGTCATAATGTTGCTTGACAACATTTTAGCAACTTTTAATGTTGCATGACAAAAAATGGAAAATTGGATTCCTTTCAAGGAAACATGATGGGTAGTTTCCAGAATGGCCTAGAATCATGGACATGGGATATTAAGGAATAATGGATCCCAGTTTCCAAAAAAAGAGAGTAGAGGAGTGTAATTTTGGAAGTGAATGAAAGCTCTGAGTTTTGGTTTTCAAGGGCAGTCGAGTTGCATTATGTTGATGAGTTATTGTATGGATTGAATTACAAGAGTTAGCATTCATTATGCGTAGTATTTGTTAGAATACTTCAGAGATAATTGAGAGGGGGGGGGCTGAATCAGTTATCAATAAATTTAAATCTTTGTACTTATTAATCCAGATTAAAGTAACTTAAATGCACATACAGATAACACTTTACACAACACATCAATTTGGTTATGGGGAAACCAAATGGTAAAACCCCCGGTGGGAATTAGTACCCACAAAGAACTACACTGTTTATAGTAATCCCTATTAAAAGATTCTTCAACCCTGTTAGGAGTTGTACAATACAATGTAGTAGTATAGTTGACCTGGTTAAGGGTCAGACCCTGTTAGGAGTCTTTTATAATAACCCTATTAGGGGTGGTGGAATCACTATCCAAAGGACTCACTATCCAAGAGGTGAAGGCTACAACCTTCTAGATAATTGATACATACTGTACCAATGAAATGAACTATTGCTTTGACATTGCTTATCTGATCAGTTCCTTTTGTGCACTGATGCTTTAACCTCTTGTAAAGAAATATAACAGTCTTCTCTATATTCTAAATGCTTCAACATGAACATCTATATTATCAACACATGATAAATATAGCTATGCTGCATCAACACTCAGCTCTGCTTGTCAATCTCTGGCTTTCGCTACTCTTCTTATCAAAAATGACCTTGTATAAATACATACACCAAATATGAGATCATGGGACCTGTTAGACAACTCTTCTTAACATCCTTATTGGCTCTACTAAGCATGCAAGCATAATTACAACCATGCAAGTTAATGCTAAACAGACGCGTCACTTCACTAAGTCAGCTTCACCAATTTAATCATAACTTTGTAATCTTCTTAAAATATGTTTTGCACATTTATATTAATATCAACAAATCATAGCTCATCATGAATATACACACGCATATCTTGAAGATAGGCACAACTTGATCAACATGTTACATACGTCGGCCTTAAACTGTTAATCCTCCAGAACTGTAACCGTCAATAACAGAATTACATATCTTTACTAAAGCTTCATATTTGGGTCTGCGTGTATGAACATAGCATCATAAACATGTCAAAAACATGTATCTATCCATGCTGGTCTTCATGTCATCATATGGATAAGTACTTATAGAAGTACTGCTGTGTATTAAATGTTGTCGTCAATGACAAACATACAATCAATCAACTGTTCAGAATCAAATCTCCAACAATCTCCCCCTTTGGCATTGATGGAAACATATGATATAAAAACAACTTCTGTTCATGGTGTCTTCTTTCTAATACAATCTTCTCAATATCCTCATCAAAGATTCATCTACACTGCTGCAGTTTCATGTACTATGTATTCTCTTAATACTCCCCCATTGTCATACTTCCCTAATGTGTTCCTTTACTCCCCCATAGTCTAGGCTCTTTGTATGTGTTTCCTTGTTTGTCTTTTTTTTAATGGTATATACTCCCCCCATTGACATCAATGGCAAAGGGCACCATAAACTATTAAGCTCAGGTACTACTCCAGAAGTAGAGTAGTCAACCATTCATCAGTCACACAGGACTGATGTACTTGCTACTTTCTCTAATTAGAGTTAGGAGAGGGAATTACTCCTAGCTTCTCTCTTAGATACTCAAAAGTATCCTTTGCTAAAGGCTTTGTGAAAATGTCTGCTAGCTGATCTTTTGTGTTTACATAGTCCAATGTTACTTCCTTTTTTGCAACTTTTTCTCTCAGATAATGGTACTTGATCTCTATGTGTTTTGTCTTTGCATGCATCATAGGGTTCTTAGACATGTTAATAGTATTGGTGTTATCACTATGAATAATAATAAGATAGTCAACCTAAATACCAAAGTCTTTAACCATCTGCTTGATCCAAATAATTATTGTATAGTTTAGTGCTGCTACAACATATTCTGCCTCTGCTATTGACTGAGAAATACAATTTTGCTTCTTTCTTGTCCAAGATACCAACTTTTATCCAAGAAATAATACTCCTCCTGAAGTGCTCTTCCTTTCATCAATACAACCTGCCCAATCTCCATCAGTATACACTTGAAGTTGTGTATTTTCTGATTTATGATACCATAAACCATAGTCTATAGTTCCTTTAAGATATTTGAATATTCTCTTGATTTCCATTAGGTGATTATGCTTGGGTTCAGCTGCAAATATTACAACAATGCCAACTGCATTAGATATATCAGGTCTTGATTGAGTTAGATAAATAAGCTTTCCAATCATAGATTTGTACAATGTTTTATCAACTACTGTGGAGTCATCATCTTTTGAAAGTTTACTTCCTGTGATCATAGGGGTGCATACTGGCTTGCAAACCTCCATCTTGAAGGTTTTCAATATTTCTTTCACATATTTTGACTGATTAATGAATATTCCTTTATCTGTCTGATTTACATTCAATCCTAAAAAGTATTTTATAGGACCAATCATGCTCATTTCAAATTCATTCTGCATTTCTTTTGCAAATGTTATGCTAAGCTTAACATTACCTCCAAAGATAATGTCATCACCAAATATGACAACTAATAGTAATCCATCAGGTGTTTCTCTTGTGAATAAGTTGCAATCTGCTGCTCCTTTCTTGAATCCAATCTTGGTGAGATAACCATCTAGTCTCTCATACCAAGCTCTTGGAGCCTATTTAAGTCTGTAAAGTGCTTTCTTTAGTTTGCATACCATGTCTCGTCTATCTAAAAGGTTAAATCCTTCAAGCTATTCTATGTAGACTTCTTCTTTTAAGTCACCATTCAAAAAGTCTGATTTGACATCCATTTGATAAACTTTAAAGTCTTTAATTTTTTCATATGCCAAAACCAATTTTATGGCTTCTAGTCTGCAAATAGGGGCAAATGTTTTAGTGTAGTCTATTCCTTCTCTCTGTGAATATCCTTTACATACTAATCTTTCTTTGTTTCTTATTACTGTATCTTCTTTATTCATTTTGTTTATAAAAATTCACTTTGTTCCAATCACATTTTTATCACTTGGTCTAGGAACCAATTCTCATGTTTCATTCTTGATTATCTAATATAGTTCTTCTTTCATTGCATTTTTCCAATCAGAGTTATTACAAGCATCTTCAACACTTAAAGGTTCAATCTGTGAAAGTAAACATACCTCTTCATCCAATGCTAGGCTCTTTGCTTTTGATCTGGTCAAAACACTGCTGCTCTAATCTCCAATGATATCATTCTTAGAGTGGTATCTAGATGTAAACTTAGGAACCTTAGGTGTGGCCTCTTCCTCTGTTGTCTATTGTTCTTCATTGCACAAATCATGGTTATTGCATGAGACATCAATGCAATCAAACATTTCTTCAATCATAGTATCTTTACTGTTAGGTCTGGGTTCTTCTTCAATCAATGGTGCATATTCATAGTACCTCTCTCGAATCATAAAATTTTCATCAATCTTAACATGTGTGCTTTCCATTATCTTCTTTAATCTCAAATTGAAACATTTGTAAGTTTTTCTTTTAGTAGAGTAACCAAGAAAAATACCATCATCACTTCTAGCATCAAACTTGCCAATATTGTCATCTCTCTTGATGTAGCACTTGCTGCCAAATATTCTAAAATATTTTACTGTAGGTACATTACCAAACCAAAGTTCATAGGGTTTCTTGTCCACATCTGGTCTCAATTGAGTTCTGTTGATAGTATATACTATTGTGTTCACTACATCTCTCCAATAGGTGTGTGCCACTTTTCCTTCAATCATCATGGTGTGTGTTGTATCAAGTATAATCTTGTTTCTCCTTTCTGCAATTCCATTTTGCTAAGTTGTTTTAGGAGAACTCAACTGCCTTTCACCATAGTATGATCTTGTTTGAGTAGGACTGCATAAATCTATATGTACTAAGTCCAACTTGTTTTCAGCTGAGGTTTTCTTACTTCTGAAGGAACTCCTTACATTTTTACCCATAACACATTCCCTACAAATTGTGTCAACTGGTCTTGCAATGCTTGGTAGGTCTCTAACTGCCTCGCAACTAGTGATCTTTACTATGTTATCAAAGTTGATATGACAAAGTCTCTTGTGCCATAACCAACTGTCATCTACTTTTGCAACAAAACAACTTACATCTGAATTCAGCTGAAAAACATTACCTTTTGTTTTAGAGCCTGATGCAATCATTTCTCCATCCTTTTTTCTAATGATGCACTTGTTGTCTTTGAACTCCAAATGATAGCCTTTGTCAAGTAGTTGTCCAACACTCAGCAAGTTATGATGTAATCCATCAACATATAGAACATCATCTATCTTATTATTTCCATCCAAGGTGATGGAACCTTTGCCTATGGTAGGTTTAGGAGTGCTATCTCAAAATCTAACCATACCACCTTTGTATTTGTCTAGATGAATAAAATTATCTTTGTCACCTGTCATGTGGTGTGAGCATCCACTGTCAATGATCCAATCAGTTCTGACATCTTCTTTGGAAAGTAAGGCTAATTCATGATCTTCTTCTTTATCTGTAATGTCCATATCTTCGAGAAACTTTTCCATGTCTTCAAGGGCTATGAATCCAATTTCATCTTCTCTTGAATCTTCATCAGTTACACCTTCTTTAGCATGGTAACATTCCTTCCTATATTTAGGTTTGTAATTAGATCTGAACTTCTTGACTCTTGTGGGACACTTAGATGCAAAGTGACCAATCTTATTACATGAAAAACACTTGAATGAGAGTTGTCCTTCATATTTTCCTTTTCCCTTATTTTCTCTTTTAGCAATCATAGAAATTATCTTTTCTAGCTCTTCATCAGTTTCTTCATTTTCATTATGACTAGAGATATGTGAGGATTTCTTACCGTGGATTAAAGCTTTAGAGGTTGTTTCATTCTTGGGTTTAGTCTTCAATCTTGATATCTCAAATGCAGAGATTTCGCTGATCAAAGTCTCTCTCTTGAAGTCTTGTGAGAATTGCATAGTTTCCTCTAAAATGATGATCTTGTTATCATAGTCTGATATCAAAGTAGTTAACAAATTGTCCATTATATATTCTTCTGAAATTTCTCCTCCATTTTATCTGATTCTAGATACTGCTTCATTTATCTTCTGATTATAAGCTCTAATGTTCTATTTAGGTAACATCTTAAGACTGTTGTATTTATTCTTCCATGTCTTCCTGTGTACATTCTTTGCTTGAACATCTCCTTCAAACATATCTTCTAAATACTTCCATATGATATATTGTTTTTCAATCTTCTTGATTTTAGAAAATTCACTATCTAATAAGGCACTGATTAGGGCTTCTTTTGCAATTGCATTATTGGTAAATGTTTCCTTCTGTCTTCTAGTAGCATCATCCTTTGCAAGGTCTTTTAGAGATGGAATTTCAAACTCTTGTGTAGCAATCTCAAAGATCTCAAATCCAATGCACTGAAGATGTGTTATCATTTTGTTCTTCCAATCCAAATAATTCTCTCCATTGAACTCAGGGCTGTCTTTTCTAAAGTATGCCATATGATCTACCTTAAGCTATTAGGCTTCTTCTCCAAGGCACTTGGCTCTTATACCAATTGTTAGAATACTTTTGAGATAACTGAGAGGGGGGGGGGGTGAATCAGTTATCAGTAAATTTAAATCTTTGTACTTATTAATCTAGACTGATATAACTTAAATGCACATATAGATAACACTTTACACAACACATCAATTTGGTTATGGGGAAACCAAATGGTAAAAATCCCGGTGAGAATTAGTACCCACAAAGAACTATATTATTTATAGTAATCCCTGTTAAAAGATTCTTAAACCCTGTTAGGAGTTGTACAATACAATGTAGTAGTATAGTTGACCTGGTTAAGGGTTGGACCCTATTAGGAGTCTTTTATAATAACCTGGTTAGGGGTGGTGGACTCACTGTCCAAGAGGTGAAGGCTAGAACCTTCTAGATAATTGATACACACTGTACCAAAGAAATGAACTGTTGCTTTGACACTGCTTGTCTGATCAGTTCCTTTCATGTACCGATGCTTTAACCTCTTGTAAAGAAATATAACACTCTTCTCTATATTCTAAATGCTTCAACATAAACATCTATATTATCAACATATGATAAATATAGCTCTGCTGCATCAACACTCTGCTCTGCTTGTCAATCTCTAGCTTTTGTGAATCTTCTTATCACAAATGACCTTGTATAAATACATACACCAAATATGAGATCATGGGACCTGTTACACAACTCTTCTTAACATCCTTGTTGGCTCTACTAAGCACGCAAGCATAATACAACCATGCAAGTTAATGCTGAACAAACACGTCACTTCACTAAGTCGGCTTCACCAATTTAATCATAACATTGTAATCTTCTTGAAATATGTTTGGAACATTTAGATTAATATCAACAACTCATAGCTCATCATGAATATACACACGCATATCCTAAAAATAGGCGCAAATTCATCAACATGTTACATATGTCAGCCTTAAACCGTTAATCCTCCAGAACTGTAACTGTCAATAACAAAATTACATATCTTTACTAAAACTTCATATCTGGTTCTGTGTGTATGAACATAGCATCATAAACATGTCAACAACATGTATCTATCCACATTGGTCTTCATGTCATCATATATAAGTACTTACGGAAGTACTATTGTGTATTATATGTTGTCATCAATGACAAATATACAATCAATCAATTATTCAGAATCAAATCTCCAACGATAGTGACAATTCTAAGGATTATTTATTTAGTAGTGTAGTGGTTTTGAGTTCATTTGTTTAGATTTTGTAAATTATTTTGTAAACTGTGTAGTTGTTGGAGTAGACAGTAAGGTTTTTAGTTTCATGGCTCCATCATAGAATCCTACTATGGAAACCATCTAGGTCTAGATGAATATGGTATGGTGGCCTTTTTACATTGTAAATATGTAGGTGGGAGGTCAGAAGAGTCAGTTTTCTAATTTTGAAGTCATACCCTAGGCAAGCATTGAGTGCCCGGTTAGTGGCTTGACAAAGTAAATGAGATGTGTAATTGCAGGGGAATCAATGGGTGCTTAGAATAAAGTGTACTTTCAATATTTAAGTGGTCCTATAGATACCTACAAGTGAGATTAGGCATTGTCCAATCTGTCTAGGTAGATTTCTAGGTAGAGATCAGTGGACTACATATTTCTAGCCCAATTAGCCCAAGTTGTCCTACATTTCAGGATTCTATTGTACAGACAACTTAGGTACCTTAGAGCTACAAAATATTAAAGGTCTTGATAAAGGGTATCTAAATGTGAAGTTTTTTTTAGAAGTGTTTTGTAAGTTTTGGGAGTTAAGTGGTAAAAACACCCTTTTTAGGGCTAGTAGACCAATTAGGTCTATTAGGCCAAAAGGATAATCAATCTTGAACTTGATTGATTAAGTCTTGATGTCCCATTCCAATAGAGTCATATGGATGTCAAATAGTTGTTTCAATGATGAATCCACCCCTTACAACACTTGTGAATATGTTTTGAAGAGTTTGCACTTGGATTCATCTAAGGAAGAGTGAAGAGTTGAAGTAACCTTAATGTTAGTGATCCCTCAAGGTGAATCACAAAGAGAGTAACTCTTGGCGTTGAGTTAGGATAGTCTTAGGCCAAAAGAGAAAAGACTATTGAGGTCCTAGAAATGAGATTAAGATATGGGGAAGGCTAGGACAAGAAAGATCTTAGGTAAGTGATTGTGCAAGCACACCTTGGAGCATTTCTATTAGATTGGTATCAAATCTTTGTTGATCAGGCTTGTGGTGAATGTTCCAATCATAAGATTTAGTAGGAGAGTCTACAATGGTGATAAATATAGAGTTGGAAAAGAAAGTAGATGAGAAATAAGAAGAGAATATGTTGCTTAGAGAGAGATTGGCACAATTGGAACACAAAGTGGACCAAGTGGAAGAAAAGATTGAAGAAGTGAAGGATAAAGTTGAAGGGAAAGGTAAGGATATTTGCATAGATGATGAATTACCTAAAGATGACCCTTCCCTCACTGAGGAACCATTATTGAAACCACTAAATTCTTTGAGTGGTAAAGCACTAGAATGAGTTCCTATATTTAGTGGAAATCTAGAATGAGAAATAGTCCTAGATTGGATAAAAGGACTAGAGAATCACTTTGAATGTGATGGCATTACTAAAGCTCAGAAGGTTAAAGTTTCTAAGGCTAGAATTAGAGGGTCTGCACTCACTTTGTGGAAGTTTATCCAAGTTGAGAGAGAGAAGGAAGGAAAAAATCCCATTTCTACATGGAAGGCTATGGTTGCAACAATCAGAGATGCTTATGTACTTGAGGATTATGAAATCCAATTGAATAAAAGAAGACTAAGTCTAAGATAGAAGGACCTATATGTGAACTCCTATACTAAATAATTTCACAAGTTATGAGTGAGGTTGAGAGTTGTAGAAGATGAGATGGTGAAGGTAGCTAGTTAGCTTAATGGTCTCAAGTGGAATATACAAGATGAAATGAATCCCTTGACTCATGATACTATTCAAATATACCACCAAATTGCAGTGAAGGTAGAAGAGAAGTTACGGAAGAAAAAATATTCAAGCACCACCAGAGGTAGAGTAAAAGGAAGAGACAATATAGGACAAAGAGGTGGATATGGTGGTAGATGTTCTAAAACAAAGAGTCAAGGAGAGACCAAACATACTCAGCATCAAGAAGGAAATTCAAGCAGATTCAAATCCAATATAGATAGGAACTCTAAATGAAAATTTGAGAGGAATAAATAGGTGTTAAGGTAGAGGTTCCTACTTTTCAACTCTGAAGTGTTACCATTGTAACCAAATGGGACACCCTGCATACAGATGTCCAAAGAACGGCTCTACTTCCCAAGCAAGTGATAAGAGGGTAAACTAGGTTCAAGAGGAGTCTAGTGGTAAAAGTAAACACCATGAGGTACCCCTAGAGTTAGAATAAGGAGAGAAATTGATTATGAGAAGGAAATTAATCAAGGATCCATTTAAAGAGAAACCTAGTGAATGAAGGTCGCTATTTATATTTAAATGCAAGAGGATGGGAAAATTTTGTAGGTTCATTATAGAATCAAGGTCTACTGAAAACATAGTGTCAGAGGAGGCAGTCAAAAAATTGAAGATGAAGAGAAAACCCCATACCAACCCATATAAGGTCACTTGGTTGAATAAAAGACAACATGTCCTTGTCAATGAACAAGCTTGGGTAGAGTTTTCAATTGGGAGATACAAAGATAAGGTGTTTTGTGATGACCTACCTATGGATTCATGTCACTTACTCCTTGGAAGGCCATGGCAATTTGATAGGAAGGCCATGCATGATGGAGAAAAGAATTCTTATTCTTTCAAGAAGGACAATGCGACTTTCAAAATATAGTCATTGTTAGAGGATGGAGAGATGAATTCATCAGGTCCCAATGTCCTTATGGTGAGTGAGAAGGATTTCATGGAAACCTTAGAGGAAGGAAATGGAGTTGGTTTTGCACTTGTGTTGAAGCCAAAAGAACAAATTTCAGATAGGGCAGTCAAGAAGACAAAATTGCTAATGGAAGTGCAGGAGATGTTTTAGAGGTATGAAGGCATTATCAGTGATTGAAAACCATAAAACCTACCCCCTAGGAGAGCTTTAAATCATCAAATAGAATTTATCCCAGGATCTATTATTCCTAATAAGGTAGCCTATAAAATAACCCCTCAACTAAATGAGGAAATAGATAAACAAATCAGAGAACTCCCAAGCCAAGGTCTCATTAGGAAAAGTATTAGCCCTTGTGCTATACCTACTAGCTTAGATCCTAAAAAAGGGAGGAACTTGGAGGCTATGTACTGAATCAAGAGTAATAAATAGTATAACCATTACGTATAGGTTCCCTATCCCTAGGATAAAAGACCTAATGGATTGTCTAGGAGAGACAAAGATTTTCACTAAGATTGACCTCAAGAGTAGGTATCATCAAATTAGGGTAAATGAATGGGATGAATAGAAGAAAAAATTCAAAACCATAGAAGGTTTGTATGAATGGCCTGTGATGCCATTTTGGCTATCCAATTCCCCGTATACATTCATGAGATTAATTAATGAAGTCCTTAAATACTATGTACAAAAATTTGTGGTAGTGTATCTAGATGATATACTCATCTATAGTAAGACCAAAGAAGAACACCTCAGACATCTATAGATAGTTTTCAAGAATATACATGAGGATAAGTTGATGATAAACTTGGAGAAATGTGAATTCATGAAGCATGAGCTAGTATACCTTGGGTTTGTGTTGTCCCAATGCAATCTAAAGATGGATCCAAGTAAAGTGGAAGCCATTCATAATTTTCCTACTCCAAGGAAACAAATAGAGGTAAAAAAATTTTATGGTTTAGCTTAGTATCATAGGAAGTTCATAAAGAAATTTAGTGCAATTTGTGTTCCTATGCTTGATACTATAAAAGCTGGAATGAAAAATAATCTTTTGTAGAATGAACAAGCTAACCATGGATTTGAGTTGAAGAAGAAGATTCCTACTCAACCAATCTTGATTTTTCCAAGCTTTGAGAAGTTGATAGTGGAGTGTGATGCTAGAAATGTGGCTAATGGTGCTGTTTTGAGTCAAGAGGAAAGACCAGTGGCTTTCCAAAGTGAAAAGCTAAGTGAACCTAAGAAGAAGTAATCTTCTTATGACCTAGAGATGTATGATCTAGTCCAAGCTCTGAGTAAGTGGAGGCACTACTTTCTTCCAAAGGATTTTGTTTTCTTTTTAGAAAACCAAGCATAGAGTTTCCTAAATTCAAAAGACAAGCTTAGTCATAAACATATAAGTGGGTAGAGTATCTGCAGGCCTACACCATCAACATGAAGCACAAGAAGGGATTATAGAATAAGGTAGCAGATTCCTTAAGTAGAAGAGCCCTAACTATAAAAGAGATACACCTATAGAGCATGGGTCTTGAGAGATTCAAAGACCTATATGAAGAAGATGAAAACTTTGCAAACATCTATAAGGTATGTCAAGAGTACAAGAACTATTTCCATAGTGAATTCTCTGAATATACTGTGCAAAGTAATTTATTGTTTAAAGGAAGTCAAATATGTGTTCCTAGAGGGTCTATAAGAGAAAATATGATTCAAGAGAAGCACAATGGTGCACTTAGTGGACATTTTGGTGTCAATAAGACCAAAGGATTAGTGTAGAGTTTTTACTTTTGGCCTAAAATGAATTTGTACATTAGGAAGTATGTAGAAAGTTGTATTGTATATCAGAAAGAAAATGGTACATATTCCAATGCAGGCCTTTACAAACCTCTTCCCATTCCTAGTAGACCATGGGAATGCTTGAGCATGGATTTTGTGGTAGATTTCCAAAGACCAAATAGGGAATGGATAGCATCTATGTTATTATAGATAGATTCAAGAAGTTGGAACATTTTGTACCCTACAAGACAATCCATGATGCATGTCAAATAGCTCACCTATTCTTCAAGGAGGTAGTAAAAATTCATGGGTTACCATTGAGTATAGTATCAGACAGAGAAACAAAGTTCATGAGCCATTTTTGGAAGACACTGTGACAAAACCTAGGAACCAATTTATCTTTTGGGTCTGCATACCACCCTCAAATTGATGGTCAAATTGAGGTGGTAAATAGGAGTCTAGGTAGCCTCCTAAGGTGCCTAAGTAAGGAGTATGGTCAACTTGGAACCAACTCATTGGACAGGAACAATATGCCTATAATTATACTGTAAATAGAACCACAGGAAGAAGTCCCTTTGAAATGTTTTATGGAATACACCCAAGGGGAGTATTTGAACTTAGAGAAATAAACGATGGAGCCAAGGTAAGTGGCTATGTAGAAGATTTTGTACATTCTATGCAAGAAATGCATGAGACAATAAGAAAGATATTGACTGAGAATGCCGAGAAGATAAAGAACAAGGTCAATGATAGAAAAAGGGATGTCCAATTCCAAATAGGGAATCTAGTAATGGTCTATATAAACAAGGAAAGATTCCAAAAAGGAGTGCCTCATAAGCTACAGTTGAGAAGGATTGGCCCATGTATAATTCTAGCCAAATATGGCACCAATGCATATAAAGTGGAACTACTCGAGGATATTGGTTTGTATCCTATATTCAATGTGAAAGATTTGATATTGTATAAAGGACCAACACCAGATCCAGACTAGAGATTTACAAAGGTCATAAAATAGGTAGAAGACCTAAACTTGACCCCTACTCCACCTAAGAAGGAAGAAAAGATACTTGACTCCAAGGCCTACAAGAAGACCAGACATAGAACTTACTATGAGAATTTGATTAAATGACATGTAAAAGAAGATCCAGAGGCCACTTGGATCAATGAGACTGAATTCAAGAAGTTGGGAGTGGATTCCAACTTACTCAATACAATGGTGGATTGAAGTCTTTTTATTTGGGGAGGATGGTGTAGGAGCACATAGAAAAATCCCTAAGTCTGGTTACAATTTTTGCTTGTATGGATCCTAGCCAAGTTAGTAGGTTTTAATTTGACCTTAGAAGGTCTTGCAAGTGTGTTCCTAGGTGGATTAGACGAGGCTCAATCCAACCTAGATGTTTATTTCTTTCTAGTTGTTAGTGCTATACTTGGCCAAAGGTAGGAAAATGGGTGTAAATATGTCTAAAAGCCTTTATTAATTAGGAAAGTGTAGAATATTTCCTAAAATTGTTCCTAAAATCTTTCTACACCTTTCTAGGTCAAACAGAGACCCTTAGCAATAATTACGCAAAAAGATGTAATGTTGTAATAATGTTACTTGACAACATTTTAGCAAGTTTTAATGTTGCATGACAACAAATGGAAAATTGGATTCCTTCTGAGGAAACATGATGGGTAGCTTCCATAATGTCCTAGAATAATGGGCATGTCATATTAAGTAAAAATGGATCCCATTTCCCAAAAAAAGAGAGTAGACGAGTGTCATTTTGGAAGTGAATGAAAGCTCTGAGTTCTAGTTTTTAGTGACAATCAAGTTGCATTATGTTCATGAGTTAGTGTATGGATTTAATTGAAATATTTAGAATTGGTTTTTATTAGTAGTGAAAATTCTAAGGACTTTATGTTTAGTAGTGTATTGGTTTTGAGTTCTTTTATTTAGCTTTTGTAAATTATGTTGTAAATTGTGTAGTTGTTGGAGTAGACTGTGTGGTTTTTAGTTTCATGGCTCCCCCATAAACTCCAAATGCGGAAACCATTTGGGTCTAGATGAATATGGTAGGGGAGCCTCCATACATTGTAAATATGTAGGTAGGAGGACAGAAGAGAAATTTTTCTATTTTTTAAGTCATGTCGTAGGTGAGCATTGTGTTTATGGTTAGTGGTTTGACAGAGTGAATTAGATGTGAAATTGCAGAGTAATGAATGGGTGCTTAGAATAAAGTGTATTTGCAGTAAGGTAGTGGTCCTAAAGACACCTAAAAGTGAGTTTAGGCATTGGTCAATCCATCTAGGTATATTTATAGGTATAAATCAATGGACTGCATATTTCTAGCCCAATTATCCCTAGTTGTCCTATATTTTAGGTTTCTACTGTACGGACAACTTAGCTAGCTTAGACCTACAAAATATTAAAGGTATTGATAAAGGGTATATGAATGTGAAGTTTTTTTTAAGTTCCTTTTGTATTTTTTGGGATTTAAGTGGTAAAAACACCCTTTTTAGAGCTAGTAGACCAATTAGGCCTATTAGGCCAAAAGGATTGTCAATCTTTAACTTGATTGATTAAGTCTAGATGTCCCATTCCAATGGATTCAAATGGTTGTTTCAATGATGGAAACACCCCCTACAAAACTTGTGAAGATTTTGTGAAGAGTTTTCACTTGGATTCATCCAAGGAAGAGTTGAGAGTTGAAGTAACCTTAATGTTAGTGATCCCTCAAGGTGAAGCACAAAGAGAATAACTCTTGGAGTTGAGTTATGATAGTCTTAGGCCAGAAGAGAAAACAATATTGAGGTCCTAGAAGTGATATTAGGATTTGGGGAAGGCTAGGACAAGCAATATACTATGTAAGTGATTGTGCAAGCACACCTTGGAGCATCTCTATCACTTATCACCTTCAAAAGAAGATTCCAAAGATAACCAAATTTTATGAGATGTTCTTAATTTTTTTTACCTCAGTGTACTCATTCTCAGGAAGTGCTAACAAAAGTTCTTCTTCTTCGATGATTTCTTTTGTATTCTTAGTAATCAACCAATATCCTAGACCTAAACATAATATGTGTGTCTTCATCTTCTCTTTCCAACTATCATAATTAACTCCATAAAACATAGGACTCTCTTTTCTAAAATGAGTCGCCATTGATCTCCTTAAGTTGTTAAACTTTTCCTTTAAGACCTGATGATATGATACCAATTGTTAGAAAGTAAAGTCCACCAAGATAAATGAGAGGTGAGGGTGAATCAGTTATCTTAATAATATAAATTTTATCAACCTTATTAAATCTGAAACATGTAAATAAAATTAATAACAACCACAAAATATAACCATACACAATAATACCAGATTTTTTTAACTAGGGAAGCTCTTGATCAAAGAGTAAACCCTAGTGGGAATGATGCCCACAAAAAGATGTACTAATATAAAAATTCCTTGTGAGAGGATGGACTTTATTAGGAGTCTATGAAATAAATTTAGTACATATCAATATTTGTTAGTAGACTTTGAATCCCTATTACAAGATTCTAACCCTATTAGGAGTTATGGAAGGCAAAGGACCAATTGTCCAAAAAACTTCAACAGAAACACCATTGAACCCACTGCCCAACTGATCTCTATATTATTTATAATATAATAATACAAAATAAACTTAATTATGTTCAACTATATATCCTCTCTTCTTTGACCATGCCTATGTTGCACCAAATACTACATCTCAAATACAAGATCTGCCAACTTCGCTTCGGATACAATCCTTTAGATTGCCACACTTTGATCTTTACATTTCTTTCAATACTTCTACAAAAATCATGCATACATGCTCGCTCTCTATACCATCAACCTTCATATTCCAAAACTATTCAGTTTGCTACTCATTTTCATCTTTTGAGCAGAGGTGGTCCCATGGTAGACTACTTTAGTAGTGTTGGGTTATTAAAATTTCTAAATGTTGTAATATATCTTATAACTCATTGGTTAGTAAAAAATGGATGGGTTTTCTTTCTAAAGTGGAAATAAATGAAATACATGAAAGAGTAAAGGATTCAAACTATATTGCTTTATCTTTAGATAAAGTAACAATGATGGTCAATAATTCTTGGATGTTTGTGCATAGGTATACAAAGTCTTCCACCCTCATCAACTCTATATTGTTAATATGGAGAATATCACAACACAAAGTATGTTTAAAGTGTTGGAGATTTGATTATGTTCAGTTAATTGATTGTATGTTTGTCATGTTAGGAATATGATCACTGAGAGTGGGGGTGAATCAGTGATCTATCAATTAATACTTTTTCTTATTATATGAATCTTTACTTAAATGCTTATGTACTGAACTTGAATATCAATGCAAGTAAGATAAATATACAAAACACATAAAACCATATATGATTACGGGAAAACCCAATGCAAGTGAAAACCCCAGTGGGAATTAGTACCCACAAATATTTTGTAGTAGTTTCTTATGATCCTTGTTAGAAGATCCTTAACCCTGTTAGGAGTTGTATTTACAATACATGAAGTATAGTGACCTTGTTAAGGGTTGGACCCTATTAGGAGTCTCTTACAATACCCTATTAGGGGTGGTGGACTCACTATCCAAGTGGTGAAGGCTACAACCTTCTAGTTATTTGATACACACTATATTTGCAAGGTGAATTGTTGTTGTGAAATTGCTTGTCTGATCAGTTCCTTTTGTGCACTGATGCTTTAACCTCTTTTTAATCACTACAACAATATTTTATGCACTCTCAAATCTTATAATTCAATATATATATCATCAACATATGATAGATATATCTTTGTTGCTGTAACACTCTGCTATGCTTTCTTATCTCTGGCTTCCGCAACTTTTCCTATCACAAATGACCTTCTATAAGTGTACTTCCTCAAAGGACATGAACATGTCATCTTTTAGGAAACCTTTTAACATTTTTCTTGATCACTTACATAACCATTCAAACCCTCATTAAGTTGGCTTAACATTAATTATAACTGCTTTACTCAAACCAAACAGACACGTCTTTTCACACAGTGTGCTTCAGCAAAATAGCTCTAACTAATTATCCCAGATGAATCAAGTCATGAACTTTTAAACATAGCTTTTTAAGTCACTAAAAATCATTAATCCAAAGGTGTAAGTCCTGAGGATGATTGAAACTTCCATGCCAAAACAATATCTATCGGCTCTTACCATGATCTCTGTCCTATTCTGCCATTCACTGGCTGTACCTCTTCAACTGGCTATATCTTCTTCATACTTGCAGATCTGATCATGATCTCTTAGAATTAGCATGTAAAAATAACTATAAGCATATCTTCAAAGGAACATATCATTTGGATAACAAATGAACACACGCTAAACAAAACTATACCAGCCTATTCCTTGCTCTATCATATTTTCTGTACTTAGCCAATTTCTAATCTTCTGATAATGTGTGCTGACTCCAAAAATTCATATGAATTTTTTACCATAATGAAAACAATAAATAGAGTCATATAATTTAGTATAGTCAACTTTCCAACAATCTCCCCCTTTGTCATTAATGGCAACAAAGGAATATGGTGAAGTTACTATCTGTACCTTTATATAAAAACTCTCTATCTTATATCTCCCTTTTATCATATACTAGACTCCATATTCTTCATACTCTACTCCCCCTTTGAAATTAATGACAAAGGTTCTCAAAAAAACTTCTATGTACTTACTCAGCATACATATCTGGATATGCAATCTACAACTTCTGCATCTCTTTCTCCCAAAATGCAATTAGTGAATTAACAATCTATAGATGGGTGCATAATGCATATTGTATCTTCTCCATCTTCTCCAAGTCTATGCTAGGACCTTGATCATATGATAGACTCCATATTCTATACATTACTTTACTCATCCTTTAATATTATCTTCTCTGCCTTCTCAATCTTATCAATTTGCCCCTTATATACACATATTAATATCGGTGGAGGGATCTTCCACAGATTTCATTATCTTCTCTATCATAGCCTCTAGCTCCTGGCTCTTCTTTGTAATGATGAGCACTTAACTTTCCTGATTCATATAGTTAGCAATAATCTTTCTGCCTTTTACTGCAAACTCTTTCAAGGATGCTTGACCAACTTTGAGTGAACTAAGATCAAGTGTAAAGTTGCTAACCAATTCACTGAGCCTCTTCTTCATATACTTCTCTTCTACAATATCTGATCTATTTTCCATGACTTCTTCAGATTATATACTCCCACTTACTTATTTACTCCCCATGAGTCTAAGTTTGTTATGGGTGTCAAACTTTACAACAATGATGATGAATTGTCCACCACTTTAGTCTTCTCTTTTTCTGCTTCATTTTCTGTGATATCTAAAATCAATATATGTTCTTGCTGATATAAAGACTCTCAACCTCTTGAGTACTCACAAATGTTTCTTCAACCTTCTCTATATCAATATCCATTGCTTCCATTGATACTTCGACATTATCAACCATGAATGTATCCTCCATGTCCTTGGCCATCGATGCATAATCCTATGGACCTGTCATAATAGTTTTATCTTCTTCTTCGCATGACATTTCAAATTTGTATCTTCAATCAATTTTACTCTTATAGGAACAATCTTTTGTTGTATTCATACTTATATGATCAATAATAAGTATGTGCTTCCAAGGATAACATCAGGTTGGCTCCAAATCAAATAACTCCAACGGCTATATTGATACTTACACATAGAACACTGCTCCAAGATTTTGACCAATTCTGCTTCATGAAATTCACAAGGTGAAGTATACATGATAAATCACTTCTGAGATGTTTCAAAGATTTTCATGATATCAATCTCTGTTGTAGAATGTAATTGTGACACTTTGCTACTTGACTGCAAGTTCTCCTTTGATTATTCATCCACTTACTTGATTGTTAAGTAATTTTTCAACTAATTTATGAAATGACGTGTCCGTGCTTGGGCTTCGTTTCAAACTTGAATGAATTTTCTTAACAAATAATGATTATCAATCTCCTTTCTTCGCTATTAAGAACAACTGTAATGCATTAACAATACAACTGCTAGGGCTTCTATGATCTCCAATAATTTATTCTGACCGCAAGTGAGGAATTGGTGATTGCAATGTAGATTTCCACCATTAATACTTGTCGCGTGTACACAGAAAGCAACTGTAACTTTCATTCTTGTTCTTGATAACAATT
Source organism: Thuja plicata (assembly GCA_018584345.1). NCBI lineage: Eukaryota > Viridiplantae > Streptophyta > Pinopsida > Cupressales > Cupressaceae > Thuja > Thuja plicata. Next base: position 2,075,383 of record MU227824.1, on the reverse strand, counting down.
TAAACCGTGTTCTCTTGCATACTGCAACACAATGTCTCCAAACAATTGTAATCCAAGGAGCATACTCGGAGGTGAGTATACCATCCACGCACGGGTTCAGAGCTAGAATAGATCCCCCTAAGACCATGAGGGTCAACTAACCAAAAGTAGAAGGTACGTCCACTAACAATGCATCTACTACCTTGTTCTCTTCATTATCCTTCTTTACTTCGACCCAGATTTTGCTCACATCTTCTGTAGCTTTCACAAATTTTATTTCTCCTTCCTTATCCCATAATGAATCTTCTCACATTTTAGGGCTCTCTTGTCTCTGTGCTCTAGATCTACAAAATTTAGAGATGTGTCCAGCTATTCCACATGAGTGACAAATGATAGGAGGTCTGATATTCTTTGATGTATTGGTGTGAGTTACCAATCTGCACTGTCTAGCTGAATGACCATTGTAATTACATATCTGACATGTAATTTTCTAAAGGCTTCTAACATTTTGCTAAGGATAACTTCTTTTTCTTTGCTAATTCTAATTTCTTTGATTATTCTGATTTTTGTTCTTCTGACTTGTTTTGCAATTCATAGCTCTATGACCAAATTTATTGCATGAATAACAGTAGCCATTGAAGGGTCTTACCTCTTTACAATTCCTTGCAATATGTCCATGCTTGTTATAGGCATAACAAGTTCTATCAACTATCTTACATTCATCCTTAGGTGGTTCCATATTGTCTTCAGTCTGATTTCCAATCTCCTTAGTATCTATAATGTCCTTTGGTGCTTTCATTCTTTCTTGCATGGCATCAATCTGAATTTGTGCTTCGTTGTATCCTATAACGCTGGTATCTCCTTTAACCTTTTGAGCATACAAATATGATTCTATCAAATCCTTTCTTGTGTGTAACTTGTCAATATGATTCTTTTCTGCAATCAATTCAGATTCTATCTTCTCTTTGTTGTTTCTTAGCTCTAAGATTTCCATGTTTGCTTGTCTCAGTTCTTCATCTAACTGCTTGTTTGCTTTGACTTGATCATCATAGGCATCTTGATTTTTACATACCTTTTCATCTAATTCTTCAATCTGATCCTTCAGAGATGAATTTTATTCATTCAACCTTTTGACTACTTCTCCCAAATCATTTGAAGAACAATTCCTTAATTCTTTTTTCAATTTCTTGATAAGTATTTGCATGCCTTCAAATTTTAGTTTTAGATCTTCATTTTCTTTTTCATATGTGTCAAGTTCTTCAAGGGCTGCTTCAAGATTCTTTTTCAGGTTTTTCATTTCTTCCTTCTCCATGATCTCCTCAAGTGGTTAAACTTCTTTTCTAAGGACTAGAGCTCTGATACCAATTGTTAGGAATAGGATCACTGAGAGGGGGGGGGGTGAATCAGTGATCTATCAATTAATACTTTTTCCTATTATTTGAATCTTTACTTAAATGCTTATGTACTAAACTTGAATATCAATGCAAGTAATATAAATATACACAACACATAACACCATATATGATTATGGGTAAACCCAATGCAGGTGAAAACCCCAATGGGAATTAGTACCCACAAATATTCTGTACTAGTTTCTTATGATCCTTGTTAGAAGATCCTTAACCCTGTTAGGAGTTGTCTTTACAATACATGAAGTACAATGAACTTTTTAAGGGTTGGACCCTATTAGTATTCTTTTACAATACCCTGTTAGGGGTGGTGGACTCACTGTCCAAGTGGTGAAGGCTACAACCTTCTGGATATTTGATACACACTGTATCTACAAGGTGAATTATTGTTGTGACACTGCTTGTCTAATCAGTTACTTTTGTGTTGATGCTTTAACCTATTGTTAATCACTTAAAAAATATTTTATGCACTCTCAAAGCTTCTACTTCAATATATATATCATCAACATATGACAGATATATCTTTGCTGCTGTAACACTCTGCTCTGCTTTCTTATCTCTGGCTTCCGCAACTTTTCCTATCACAAATGACCTTATATAAGTAATTACTCAAAGGAAATGAACATTTAGGCTTTAGGAAATATTTTACCATGTGTCTTTATCACTTACATAACCATGCAACCCCTCATTAAGTCAGCTTAACATTAATTTTAACTACTTTACTCAAACCAAACAGACACGTCTTTTCACACAGTCCGCTTCACCAAAATAGCTCTAACTAATTATCTTGGATGAATAAAGTCATGTGCTTTTAACCATAGCTTTTCAAGTCACTAAAAATAATTAATCCAAAGGCACAAGTCTTTAGGATGAGTGCAACTTCCACGCCAAAAAAATCTCTATCAGCTCTTACCATGATCTCTGTCCTATTCTGCCATTCACTGGCTATACCTCTTCAACTGACTGTATCTTCTTCATACTTGTAGATCTAATCATTATCTCTTATAATTAGCATTTAAACATACTCATAAGCTTATCTTCAAAGGAACATATCATTTGGATAACAAATGAACACACGCTAATCAAAACTATACCGGCATGTCCCTTGCGCTGTCCTGTTTTCTGTACTTAGCCAATTTATGATCTTCTGATAATGTGTACTGACTCCAAAACTTTATATGACTTTGTTTCCATAATGAAAACACTAAATAGAGTCATATAATTTAGTATAGTCAACTTTCCAACATTTCATTGATGACAACATATAATACACAGTAGTAATTCTATATGTACTTATTAGAATGATGACATGATGACTTGCATGGCTAGATACATGTTGTTGACATGTTTATTATGTTATATTCATACACACAGCTCCAAATATGATGTTTCATTCAAGTTGTGTAATTTTGTTACTAGCAGTTACAGTTCTGGAAGAGTATCTATTCAGAGCCAATGTATGTAACATGTTTCTTGAGTTGCACCTATCTTCAAGATATGTGTGTATTTATTCATGATTAGTTATGAGTTGATGATAGTAATCAAAAGGCACCAAATGTGTTTCAAGAAGATTACAAAGTTAGAGTTAATTTGGTGAGGCCAACCTAGTGAAGGATCACATCTATTCAATTTATACTTGTGCAGTTGTAATTATGATTGCGTGCTTAGTAGATCTGAAAAGGATGTTATGAAGAGTTGTCTTACAGGTCCCATGATCTCATACTTTAAGGAAGATACTTATAGAAAGTCAATTGTGATATGCTAAGTGTGAATGATATGAAAAGAGATAGAAGATGTATAGAGAAGAATATCAGATGTGGTTCATTCATCAAGAGTCTATGTGAAGAAGAAGCTTGTAATACAATGGAACTAATCAATATAGTAGGTCTACTCTAGAGTTCATCATCAGATATAGTGCATATCTATTATAAAAAAGGTTGTAGCCTTCACCATTAAGCAGTGAGCTTTTGGACAGTGATTCCACCACCCCTAATAGGGTTATTTGTAAAAGACTCCTAATAGGGTCCAACCCTTAACCAAGTCACTATACTTATTGCATTCTAAAGTACAACTCCTAACAGGGTTGAAATATCTTCTAACAGGGATTACCATAAACAAGTATAGTTCATTGTGGGTGCTAATTCCCACTGGGGTTTTTACCATTTGGTTTCCCCATAATCAAATTGTGTTGTGTATTGTGTTATCTGATTAAGCATTTAATTCATTGTATTCTAAAGTTAAGGAAGTAAAAAAGAATTAAAGTTACAGATAACTGATTCACCCCCCCCCCTCTCAGTTATCCTTTGGGACTATTCTAACAATTGGTATCAGAGCCAAGTGCCTTGGAGAATAATCTTAATAGCTTAAGTTAGATTAGATGTCTTACTTTAGAAAAGAAAGCCCTAAGTTTGATGGAGAAAATTATCTAGATTTGAAAAACAAAATGATAAGACATCTACATTGTGTTGGCTTTGAGATCTTTGACATTGCTAGACAAGAATTTGTAATTCTATCTCTGAAAGACCTTGCAAAGGATGATTCTAATGATAGACAAAAGGAAACATTTACCAATAATTCTATTTCTAAAGAATCCCTAATCAGTGCCTTATCCGACAGTGAATTTTCTGAGATCAAGAAAATTGACAGAGCATATACCATATGGAAGTATTTAGAAGATATGTTTAAAGGAGATATTCAAAAAAATAATGCACATAGGAAGACATGGAAAAATAAATACAATATTTTTGAGATGTTACCTGAAGAGAATATTAGAGCTTACAATGAAAGGATAAATGGAGCAGTCTCTGGAATCAGAAACAATGGTGGAGAAATATCAGAAGAAGATATAATTGACAAGTTGCTAACTAATTTAACATCAGATTATGAAAAAAATATAAGTATTCTAGAGGAAACCATGCAATTCTCATAAGACTTCAAGAGAGAGACTTTTATTAGAAAAATCTCTACATTTGAGATATCAAGATTGAAGACTGAACCTAAAAGTGAAACAACTTTCAAAGTCTCGGTCCATGGTAAGAAATCCTTACACATCTCTAGTCATAATGAGAAAGAAGAAGTTGATGAAGAAATAGAATAAATCATTTCTATGATTGCTAAAAGAGAAAAGAAAGGAAAAGGAAAATATGAAGAACAACTTCCATTCAAATTCTTTTCATGTAACAAGAATTGTCACTTTGCATCTAAGTGTCCCACAAGAGTCAAGAAGTTCAGATCTGATTACAAACCCAAATATAAGAAGGAATGTTATCATGTTGAAGAAGGTGTAATTGATGAAGATTAAGGAGAAGATGAAAATGGATTCATTGCCCTTAGATACATGGAAAGGTTGCTCAAAGAAATGGACATTATAGATAAAAAGGAAGAACAAGAGTTAGCCTTAATTTCGAGAGAAGACATCAAAATTGATTGGATCATTGACAGTAGATGCTCTCATCATATGATAGGTGACAAATTTTTTTTTGTTAATTTAGACAAATACAAAGGTGGTATGGTTATATTTGAAGATAACACTCCTAAACCTATCATAAGCAAAGGTTCTATCACTTTGGATGGAAAGAACAAGACAAGTGATGTTCTATATGCTGATGGATTACATCATAACTTACTAAGTGTTGGACATCTACTTGACAAAGGTTATAATTTGGAGTTTAAAGAAAAAAAGTGCATCATTAACAACAAGGATGGAGACATGATTGAATCAGACTCTAAAACAAAAGGTAATGTTTTTCAGATCAATTCAGATGTTAGTTGTTTTGTTGCAAAGGTGGATGACAGTTGGTTATGGCACAAGAGACTATGTCATATCAATTTTGATAATATAGTAAAGATCAGTAATGTCAAGGAATTTAGAGACCTTCCTATTATTGCAAGACCAATTGACACAATATGTAGGGAATGTGTTATGGGAAATCATGTAAGGAATTCCTTCAGAAGCAAGTAGAACTCAACTGAAAAAAAATTGGACCTAGTGAAAATAGATTTATGTGGTCCTACCCAAACAAGATCATACTACAAAGAAAGGTATTTCATTTTGTTTGTTGATGATTTTTCTAGGATGATGTGGGTTTCATTCTTAAAGGAGAAATAAGAAGCCTTTAAGAAGTTCAAAATATTCAAAGCTAAGGTTGAGAATGAATCTGGATTAAAACTGAAATGTCTGAGATCAGATAGAGGAGGAGAGTTCACATCTGACCATTTCTATGATTATTGTGAAGAACATGGAATTAAAAGACAATTAAGTGCCCCTAGAACCCCTCAGTAGAATGGGATAGCAGAAAGGAGGAACGGGATTATACTTGATATAGTGCATACTATGATGATTGAAGGAAAAGTTCTGCACACATATTGGAGAGATGCAGTGAATACAGCAGTTTATACTATCAACAGAACTCAATTGAGGCCAAGCGCAGATAAGAAACCCTATGAACTTTGGTTTTGTAATGTACCTAAAGTAAAGTATTTCAGAATCTTTGGTAGCAAGTGCTACATCAAGAGAGATGATGGTGTTGGTAAGTTTGATGCTAAAAGTGATGAAGGTATTTTTCTTGGTTACTCTACAGAAAGAAAATCTTACACATGTTTCAATTTGAGATTAAAGAAGATAATTGAAATCACGCATGTTAAGATTGATGAAAAGTTTATGTTTCAAGAGAGGTACTATGAATATGCATCTATGATTGAAGATGAACCCAGGCCTAGCAGCAAAGATACTGTTATTGAAGAAATGTTTGATTGCATTGATGTCTCATGCAATGACCCTGAAACAAGCAGAGAGGAATCATAGATTACAGAAGAAGAAGTCACACCTAAGGTTCCAAAATTCACATCTATATACCACTCTAAAGATAATGTCATTGGAGATCAGAGTAGTAGTATTTTTACCAGATCAAAAGCAAAAAGTCTAGCAATGGATGAAGAGGTATGTTTACTTTCACAGATTGAACCTTTAAGTGTTGAAGATGCTTGTAATTATTCTAATTGGAAGAATGCAATGAAAGAAGAATTAGATCGGATAATTAAAAATGATACATGGGAATTGGTCCCTAGACCTACTGACAAAAATGTGATTGGAACAAAGTGGGTATTCAGAAATAAATTGAATGAAGATGGTACAGTAGTTAGAAACAAAGCAAGATTGGTATGTAAAGGATATGCGCAGAGAGAAGGAATAGACTACACTGTTACATTTTCCCCAGTGAGCAAACTGGAAGCCATAAAATTGTTTTTGGCATATGCAACATTCAAAGAATTTAAAGTTTATCAAATGGATGTAAAGTTAACTTTTCTAAATGGTGACTTGAAGGAAGAAGTCTACATAGAATAGCTTGAACGATTTAATCTTTCAGATGAACTAGACATGGTATGCAAATTGAAGAAAGCACTCTATGGTCTTAAACAAGCCCCAAGAGCTTGGTATGAGAGACTTGATGGATATCTTACCAAGATTGGATTAAAGAAAGGAGCAGCAGATTATAACCTATTCACAAGAGAGACACCTGATGGATTATTATTAGTTGCCATATTTGTTGATGACATTATCTTCGGAGGTAATGACAAGCTTAGTACAACATTTGCAAAAGAAATGTAGAATGAATTTGAAATGAACATGATTGGTCCTATAAAATACTTTTTGGGACTAAATGTAAAGCAAACAAATAAAGGTATAATCATTAATCAATCAAAATATATGAAGGAAATATTGAAGACCTTCCAGATGGAAGATTGTAAGCCAATATGCACTCCCATGATAACAGGAAGCAAGCTTTCAAAAGATGATGATTCCATAGTAGTTGATAAGAAATTGTACAAATCTATGATTGGTAAACTCATTTATCTAACTCAATCTAGACCTGACAAATCTAATGTAGTTGGCATTGTTTCAAGATTTGCAGCTAAACCCAAGCAAAATCACCTAATGGAAATCAAGAGGATATTCAAATATCTAAAGGGAACTATAGACTATGGTTTATGGTATCCTAAATTAGAGAATGTAAAACTTCATGTGTATACAGATGTAGTTTGGGGAGGTTGTATTGATGAAAAAAAGAGTACTTTAGGAGGAGTAGCATTTCTTGGAGATAGGTTGGTTTTTTGGATAAGCAAGAAGCAAAAATGTATTTCTCAGTCAACAGCAGAAGCTGAATATGTTGCAGTAGCACTGAATTGTACAACCATGGCTTGGATCAAGCAGATGGTTAAAGAATTTGGTATTCAAGTTGATTATCCTATTGTTATTCAGTGTGATAATACTAGCACTATCAACATGTCTAAGAACCCTGTGATGCACGCAAAGACAAAACACATAGAGATCAAGTACCATTTTTTAAGAGAAAAGGTTGTGAACACCAAAGAATAGTTGCCAGCTATTTTCACAAAGCCCTTATCAAAGGATGCTTTTGAGTATCTCAGGGAAAATTTGGGAGTAATTCCCTCTCCTGAGTCTATTTAGAAGAAGCAGCAAGAACATCAGTCATTAAGTGACTGATGAATGGTTGACTACTCTACTTATGGAGTAGTACCTGTGCCTAAAGATCTATGGTTCCCTTTACCATTAATGTCAAAGGGGGAGTATATACTAAGGGGGAGCATATACTCTGAGGGAGTATATACATGAAACAAAAACATAATCAGAGGAAATGCAACAGTATAGAGAAATCTTTGATGAGGATATTGAGAAGATTGTAAAAGAAAGAGGACATCATGAACAAAAGATATTTTTTATGTCATATCTTTCCATCAATGTCAAAGGGGGAGATTGTTGGAGATTTGATTCTGTTCAGTTAATTGATTGTATGTTTGTCATTGATGACAACATATAATATACAGTAGTAATTCTATATGTACTTATCAGAATGATGACATGATGACTTGCATGGTTAGCTACATGTTGTTGACATGTTTATTATGTTATGTTCATACACGCAGATCTAGATATTATATTTCAGTCAAGTTGTGTAATTCTATTATTGGTAGTTACAGTTCTGGAAGAGTATCTATTTAGAGCAGACATATGTAACGTGTTTCTTGAGTTGTGCCTATCTTCAGCATATGCATGTGTATATTCATGATTAGTTATGAGTTGATGATAGTAATCTAAAGGCGCCAAACATGTTTCAAGAAGATTGCAAAGTTAGAGTTAATTTGGTGAGGCTGACTTAGTGAAGCATCACGTCTATTCATTTTATACTTGCATGGTTGTAATTATGCTTGCATGCTTAGTAGAGCCGACAAGGATCTTATGAAGAGTTGTCTTACAGGTCCCATGATCTCATACTTTGAGGAAGATACCTATAGAAAGTCAATTTTGATACGCTAAGTGTGAATGATACAAAAAGAGATAGAAGATGTACAGAGAAGAATATTAGATGTGGTTCATTCATCAAGAGTCTATGTGAAGAAAAATCTTGTAATACACTAGAACTGATCAAGATAGCAGGTCTACTCTACAGTTCATCATCAGATATAGTGAATATATGTTATATAGAAGGTTGTATCCTTCACCATTAAGCAGTGATCTTGTGGATAGTGAGTCCACCACCCCTAACGGGGTTATTTGTAAAACACTCCTAATAGGGTCTAATCCTTAACCAAGTCACTATACTGATTGCATTGTAAAGTAAAACTCCTAATAGAGTTGAAATATATTCTAACAGGGATTACCATAAACAAGTATAGTTCATTGTGGGTGCTAATTCCCACTGGGGTTTTTACCATTTTGTCTCCCCGTAATCAAATTGTGTGTTGTGTATTGTGTTATCTGATTAAGCATTTACTTTGTTGTATTCTGAAGTTAAGGAAGTAAAAAAGAATTAAAGTTACTAATAACTGATTCACCNTTCCCCCCCCCCCCCCCCCCTCTTAGTTATCCTTGGGGACTATTATAACATAAAGTAGTTAAGAAATATTTAAATTAAATTGACAATATGGATGACTTTACAATTTACAAAAAGTTGGTGTGTGTAAGAGTAGATAAAGCTACATTGATGCAAGGTCAAAGGAATGGTCTATGGGTAAAACTACAAATGAGTATTCCACCATACATGGTTCTCATTCAATTCATTACACATAGACTTAATTTAGCATTTTCCATTGTCCACGGTTAGGATCAGGTAGTTAGAGTTGAAGAACTAGTTCACAAGCTCTACACATACTTTTGTTGAAGTACCAAATGTTTTATAGAATTTTAGAGATTACTGAGGGAATAATCAATGAAAAAAATATACTTAAGGATGATAATCCCATACAGATATCCTTGCATGTAATCATGCTCAAAATATAAATACTTAATTGGGATAATATATAAACAATGCATAGTAGTCCAATGTTGTGATCTTTTGCAAAGGTTAACTCATGTAGAAACAATATTAACCTTGCCTGGTATTTTCCCCCTACTTGACAAAATGAAGTTGCCTGTTAAACAAGTCCAAGAGAGAAATATGTATATTCAAGAATATGCTATGCTACGTAAATTGACTGGCATCCCTATTCATAATCAATATATAACTCTGTATCCATTCAATGTTGAAGTATTTAGTAGATGGAATCAAATTACAAATTTTGGTTGTGCTAATAATTTTTTATGGTTTACTGACCATGAGGAGTTTTGTGTCTTTGTTCATGGATATCATATACCAATATTACACTATTGCATTTATTCTTATGCTTGGTCTACTAGAATGATAGATGGACTTGTTACATTGGAAGACTATAATGACATTGTGAGTTCTATGAAAATAAATTTATAGATTACAAAAGATGTTTCATTAGATATTTTAACTTGATTCCATTAGGAGGAATATTAGAAGTCATGTCTATTGTGTATCCTAATTATTGGAGAATGCTTTATGCAAGAGATTTTCATAAGAGGCTATTGGAATTGGTGAATTGTTTTTGTAAGAGTTCCAATTTCAAAGTTGATGTGAAGTAAGTAGTGGGACTTATTAGTAAAACTAAGATTCCAGAGAGATCAATCTATTTTTTAGAAACAATGCAAGAATAGGTTAAGGCTTTGGATAATCTGTACCTACTGGGATCAATAACATGACTTTGGGATAAAATAAGTCAGAGCCCAATGTTTCCTGATTAATTCTTATAATTCTTCAAACTTGTTGACTTAAAGTAAAATGATGATACTGGGTTTTGTTGAGGATGAGAGAGATTTTAGTGCATTAGAGTTCTTGAAATCAAATTATGGAAACAAACTCAACAAAAACATGTAAGTTTGTTTAAGGGTTTAAACCAATTGGTACAATGTTCAAACTTTTCCTTATGAGCCTGGGTATTCACATGCTAGACTTTCACATGTCAAAGGAGAGGGTTTGTAAGAAATAACAATGGAAGATCAAAGGAACATAAACAATCCAAGAGAGTTAGAAAATGGAGAAATGTTACCATGAAGACCAGATCAAAGAGCATTCATCAAATGACCCAAAGACAAGAGAGACAAGATGTTTTCTAAGGGGAAAAGAAAAGAAAAACCCCTTTGTGATATTATGAATGAGGCCATAGCCTAAAGAGAAAATAGAGAGAGAGAGAGAGAGTGCAAGATGCACATTACAATAACTTCTTAATGGATCATTCTTCATCCTTGTATTACGATAAATGAGAGAGGAGCATCTCTTAAATAGAGATGAGAGAGAGGAGTTGGAATGTAACTCCCAAGTATATGAATGCCACCATTCATAAGTGTGTGTGACATGTGTCGAAGTCCTCTTAAGG
>MU227824.1:2029749-2055721 GCA_018584345.1 Thuja plicata | reverse complement strand
TGAACATGAGAACTAAATAGACCATAGACAGTGGAACATAATTATCTGTCTGAAAAGAGATATTACAATAACTAGTTTATCTAAAAAACAAAATACAATGAAAATAAATTAGAAAATGAGAAAAGCATATAATAAACAAATAACATTAGATAGAATTACAAGGTGAAGTTCAGTTTAACTGAAAGGTAAATGATAGAATTAAGCGAGGAGCTTAATATATTTAGAAAATTAATTTTTTTTTGTTAAAACGTTAAACTAACTTTATTGAAAGGCAAAATCGTTACAAAATTCATAATGCATGAACAAAATATAATTTAGCATCAACAGTAATTTTAGGTGGAATGGATCAAACATATGTCACATATCTTTTGCTCCTTAAAACAAGAGTTGGATCAATTACCCTGGCATGAAATAAATTACCCCCTAGCTCAATTGAAATAAATTACCCTCTTGAGTAAAAGGGTAAAAAAAAATATAAAAAAATTTATATTTAAAAAGTAAATAAAATTGAAGTCAAAATTATTATTTAAAAAAGAATTCAAAACAATGAAAGTGTTTAAACAAAGATTACATCAAGTAGTAGTAGACGTGTTGAGATGAACTCAAGCGACTAAATTCAAGGCCAAGATGAAAAATAAAGTGAAGTACAGTTTGTTGAGATGAATAGGCAATCAGATTTGGGTCAGTCATTACAATTCAACTACTAGTCAGTGAAATTTAGCATTTTCTAGGAGACTGTCAAGTTTGATACTACAACTAGGTATTTATACTTTTTACTGTAATTCATGAATCATGAATTGTACTAAAAAATCCAAATTGATTTCTTTATACAAATGAAAATTCATGTGTACTTTTTATTTTTTAATTTGTAAATAATTTATTCACTTATTGCAATGATTAGTACATTTACTACATGTTCCATGATATGTTGTACAATCTTTCTAAATATTGTCCTCAATTTTGATTTATCAGATTTCTAGATTTCTAAATTCTCTTGATTTATTAGATTTCTAAATTCACTAAGATCAAGGACGCAAGCCCCCAAACTAAGGATCCTAACCCACACATCCATATACAAGGATAAATAAAACACCAACAAATGCCTAGACCTCACTAAGATTCCAAGTTAGCTAGTTGAAGAGACCTCGATAGAGAAAAATTTTCAACCACTAATATCATACCTAGAAAGATATTGCAAGAGAATAAGTGGTCACTTGAAAAGAGCGAGAGCATATATCAATGATAAGATAAGATTCCACAATCCAATCAAATAGAAAATTGTGTTATACTATAAAACCATGGAGGATAGGTCAAAACAAATATGGACGACACATGCTAGACAATTTTATGTTGCGCTAGGTGATCCATGAGAGAAAGAGAAGAGAGAGGGGTGTGATTACCTTACTGTGAACCATTAAAAATATAGGATTGAAAGTTCAAGTAGGTTGTATGCCATGCTAGTCAATTATTTCTAAAAAGATATGCCTACAGGAAATGTTTCCTATGTGTGAACCACATGAATGCTTACATATCCACTATATTCATGAATATTTTTGTATATGTGCACTTCATGGATGGATATAGATCCATTATACCCATGAATATGTGCACCCTATGGATGGATATGGATCACTTATAACCATGGGGATTGGTTTGTATATGTGCACTGCATGGATGGATAAATATCTATTGTATCCATGAAGATTTATTATATATCATGCAAAACTATGCAAGGGAAGCCATATGTATGCCCCCCTTAAGATGGAAAAAGAAGTACTATTTTTTCATCTTAAGGAAGTGATGAACAAGAATAAAGTTGTTTCAACATCAAGACAATACCATAACAAACACCAAGGCCGAGCCAAAGAGGTCACAACTCCTATGAGGCTATGGAAGGGATGAATGTGAAGGGATACCATGCCAGAATTGAAAAAGTGATCCTTGTGAAGGATGAAATACTATTTATTCTCTAAGGTAAAAGATTTATTTACCATGGAAATGAAATAGCCAACAAATAAAAAGGTTATGGTCAAGGATGTATATCCTTAATGTAAACAAACATTCCTATGTACAATACTGGATGTCACATAATACATAAATAGAACTTAACCAAAGGAAAAGTTGGTCCTTGAGAAAATGAGAGAGATTGAATAGAATACTATTTCCCTTAAAGTGTGAATACAAGGATATAGGGGGCCTATTATCCTCCTCGCAAAGTGTACGACACCATGCATGACAATGAGCCCCCAAGGAATAGGTTAACAATGTTACATAGTTTGGAGCAACATAATAGGGAATTACATTTTAATTAGAAAAATATGCATTGAAAAATAACTCATTACGATCTATGTTATACAAATACTAGTATTATCAATGATTTGCTTATTTTTTAATATAAATCTTGGCATTTGTTAGTAGAGTGATCATTATATCGGTGATACGTGCAGAAATTAAGAGTCATAAAATGTTGACTATGTTTCTTTTTGTGTTTAGGTCTACTAATCACTATAGCACGAAGAAGTTTAGGCAAAAGTGTTTCTTGATTAAAATTAAATGTAGGAGAAATGTTAGATGATGAAGGAGAGGATGTGGAAAAAGAATGAGAATCAAAACCAAATGGTTATATAGGTTTCTCACTACTCTCAATACTTTGTCGCACATATCTTGAATCATTTTTGTTATTCACAATGTTGTTAACAGTATCTATTAGCAAATATTCACCACTAAAAAAACCACTAAAAATCAATATCCTCTAGTGCCTCTAACCTCCAAAATTAAGTCTATTATATTTTATCCATTTAAATTATTTGATGATTCTTGAGAGATCTTTGTATATCTTATAAAGGTAGCCCCAATTTTTTAATTTGAAGACAATTTTATTTTAAAATATCTATGCAACATAATTCAATTACATCAAATATATGTGCACTCAATAGTTAGTTTTCATCCATTTAACTTCTTTTTCAACATGTTCCCAATAATTTCATATAAAAGATTATATAAAATAGGGAACATCATTAACCATAGACCAATATATATAGGTGGAAACACTAAAGTTGTGCCACTTTCTTTAGTCCCTTTACATAGTACCCAACAATTTCTACCAATAGTATGTCTAATAGTATCCACACATAAGAAAAATGGCCAAGGAATGAGACCCACTGGAAATGACCTTTCTCTTTTCATGTTTGTGGATATTAAAAATATTTTCAGCCTTACGTATATACTCTTAACCTATAGGTAAGATAACAATGACTCTTTATTGGATTTAGGAGTTTAAAAAAGAAGTGGAAGGAAGAGCCATTAACCACACATTGCACTGTCAAATCAACATAATTTGTGGAGTGAGCGTAAAATCTACATTGTTTTTCTTGTCTCTCACACCTTCTTCAGTATCCATCTCCCACCACACTCTAATTGTTCGCCAGTTTGTAATGCCACAATAAAGAGAACAACTTTGATAAGCTAATAAAATATACAAGGGATGTGATAAAATTTATTGGGTTTAAATATTAACATTCCTTTTATGGGTTAAGGGAGACGTCTTGTAGTTGGATTAATATAAGGTAAATTGAAAATAGAGTAATTTCAAGAAAGTTCAATTGGAAAATATAGAGAAATATTCCTGACCTTGAAGGAAATTTAGTTGGGAGATGTAAATCCATCTTCCCTGATCCCTTCCATCATATTCCTCCAATGTCACTCCTCAACTAAATTGAATGCCTAGTAATAATTTTTCTGATCTGAGATACAATTTATGCTTACAAAGATATCATTTCCAAAACTTTTGTCATTTATGCTCATAAAACATGATGATAAAGTCTACTATTCACTTTCAGATGTCTTGATGCCTTTCAATTGTGCTTACAACACTACACTAGAAAAAAATCCTTGGACGAGCTTCACAACATAGACTAGGAAATTCTTCTTGTGCCACACACTGTAAACTCCACATAATTGTGTGAAGGTGAAAATGTTTAAAAAATATTTGAAATGAGTATAGAATGTGTACATGTGTATCTAAAATATTTGGAAGTGTTGGATTTGATAGGTATAGGTTTTGGGGTGTGAATCCCAATGGTTTCTTTTCCCTCTTTTATTGTTCCCATTCAAATTCTTCATGAGATATGAAGAGACTTTATTGTAATCTACAAATATTACTTTCATTGTAATCCTTTTGTATCGAAGAAGTTAATAAGAGATTTCCCTGGAAGAGTTGATGTAGGCATATTGTAGAACCACCATAAATCTCTGTGTTTATGTTTTCTTCTATGCTTGTGTAATTATGTTATGTATTTTTCGTTTCTTTTCACCTTTCATAATTGGTATAAGAGTAGGTTTGTCCAGCTGATTGGAAATTGGAGTTTGATGAATTTTAAGCCACTCTTCTCTCCAAACAAATGAGAAGGAAGAATGATGAATCTTCATTTAGGGAAGCCTTGATGGTAGTAATTATCGAGAATAGATGAGGAAGTCAAAATAGGGGCAGAAATATTTACCATAGGAGATCAAAATCTACACAAACATCAAAGTCAAAAGGGTGAAATGGTGATTGTTGGTTCTGTGGTAAAGTTGGCTATGTAAAGAAGGATTGTAAAAACTAAAAAAGGCTCAAGAGAGAGTAGGAGAAAATGAAGTAAACATGACTTATAATAGTGCAGATGGTACTTTGATATTTCCAACAAGTGAAACTACTTTAGCTTCATGGGTACTGGATTCTAGTGCATCATTTCATGTCTCCCCATACACGGATCCCTTCATAAATTATCATGAGGGTAACTTTGGAATATGTTATTTAGGGGATAATAAGGCTTGTGAGATTATAGGAAAAGGGGATATCTTGTTGTGTATAGAAGGAGGTGTTGGATGGATGCTTAAAGATGTTCGTCATGTTCATCAATTTAAAAGATTTAATTTTGGTGAGGCAACTCTCCTCACAGGGTTTTCTTACCTCTCTAATGGATGGATGGAAATTTACCATAGGTTCCATGGTTATTTCAAAAGGGGATAAATTTGGTAGTCTCTACATAGTAGAAACTATTGGTGAACTGCGAGCTACCATCATAGTCAAGGAAAAAAACTTAGAGATTTGGCATCAAAGGCTCAACCACATGAGTAAGAAGGGTCCTGAAATTATGCACAAGAGGGAACAACTACTTGGTCTCAAATCCATTCATTTGCAATTCTGCAACCATTGTCATTATAGCAAGAAAAAGCAAGTGAGTTTTGTAAAAATATGACATGAGAAGAAGGATACACAAGTAGAACTTGTCTATTCCAATGTTTTTGGACCAATTGAGGTAAGATCTATTGGCGAAGATAATTATTTCATTACCTTTGTTGATTATTATACAAGGAAAGTATGGATATTTATGCTTCATAAGAAGTCTTATCTATTTAGCAAGTTTAATATTTTTAAACCTTCCATTGAAAATCAGACTAGAAACAAGATTAAGTGTGTGAAAACATATAATGGAGGATATTTTTTCTCCTCATAATTTGACTCTTTTTGTCAGACAATGGAATTCATGGAATTAAAAATTTTTATTTTACTCCTCAAGAGAATGGAGCATCCAAGAGGTTGAATATAATTTTTTATAAAAGGCTAGATGTATTCTTTCAAATGCAGGTTTGGGCAAGGAATTATAGGCTGAGGCATGTAATACAGTGGTTTATTTGATCAATCAAAATCCTTCATCTTGGTTGGATTTTGGTATCTCGAAAGAGGAATGGCTAGGCAAAAGGATCTCCTAATCTCATATCCGGGTATTTGGATGTGATGTCTATGTTCATGTACCAAAATAAAATAGGACAAAGTTGGATTTCAAATCTCAAAAAGGCAACTTCATGGGTTATGGAGAAGATGAATATAGATTTTAGACATTGGATATGGTGTCAATAAATATTATAAGAAGCAAAGATGTAATTTTCTATGAGAATATTTTTCCATCATTACAAACAAAGGAGGAATTCGTAATAGCCTATGTGACCATTTCCAATTTTCAAAATAATCAGCCACAAAGGTTATCTAGAAATAACCTACAAGAACATGTGGAATGAAAAATTCAATCCCACAGTCTTTACCGACATCAATTTTATTCGCTACCCATGTTTCATCTTCCTTAAATTTTGATTTTGATCATCACATCACTCTAATTAATTCAGACTCTCCGTACTCTATTTCTAAGTCTTTGTCCAGGGGTATACATCATATCATGTCACATGGAGATGTAGACTTGGGTTATGGTAGAGAAATTGGACTTGGTGGAATGGAAAATTCTAAGGATAGCATAGCCTGATGGGAAAGAACTTATTTGCATGGCATGTCATCTGATGTGGATAGCGTGCTGAAACTGCCAAGTCATAGATTCATTCCTAATGCTGCCTTGTCTCTATGTGTTTGTGAGGCTGAATTTTGAAATCATCATTGATATGAGGATGTGTTGGAGAATCCTACTAGAGATCATACTATGGTTGGTGGTCATTGTGGTGGAACTCTTGATGTGAGGCTGTCATTCCCTACAAGTTAGAACAACTCCTCCTCTGCAAGTGAATTTTAGACCAATAAAGAATTAGGGGTGACTACCCATGTTTATCCCCACATAGTCCATCCACTTGGTCTTGTGAATTCAACCCATGTTGTGGATGTTCTACAACATATTCAATTACATAACGATGGTTCCTTATGTGCAAAGTATAGTACATTTGCAAATAAGAGAAGGAAAACCTATGGAATTAAGTCAGTGTCTTCCATGATGGAGCATGACACTGGTGTGCTAAGACAAACTAACGTATTTAGTAACATTGAGAGAATCATTCTTGGTTACAATAACACTATTCATCTAACAACAAAATAGAGAATTGATTTAGGACATCACCATGAGTTGAGAAGGTCTACAAGATAGAGAGAGGTTGCTTCTAAATTCTCTGATTATGAATTATTATTTGAAGAAGATGCATAGCCTCTGATTTTGATATTTGATCATTCAAAACTGGCAAATTTTAAAGCATCAATAAAGGATGAAAATTTTAAACTCTAATAGGCTATAATGACAGAAGATATTGAGTCTCTAATGAAAAATCAAACATGAGATTTGGTTCCTCTTCCGCTTAATAAAAGGGCATTAAGAAACAAGTGGGTTTACAAATTGAAGGAAGAAGAAGGAGGTAGACATCGATTTTGTGCCTGACTAGTTGTCAAAGGGTATGCACAACAACAAGGTATTGATTTTGATGAAATTTTTTCTCCAGTGGTAAAGATGACTAACCTCTGGGCAATTTTTGGCTTAGTTGCAGCTTGGGACCTTGAGCTTGAACAATTGGATCTAAAGACAAATTTATTACATGGAGGTATTGACAAAGAATTATATATATATCAGCCTAAAGGTTTTGTCAAAAAGGGCCAGTAGCATCTTTATTGCAAATTGAAGAGAACTTTATATATGCTCAAGAAAACTCAAAGACAATGGTATTTGAAATTCAATTAGTTTATTCTTGCACATAAGTTTGTTCTCTTAGAAGCTAATACATGTGTGTATTTAAAAAATTTCCCTAATGGTGGATTTTTTATAATTTTACTCTATGTAAATGATATGTTAGTTAATTGCACTAGCATGAAGCTTGTTCGTGAGCTTAAAAAGGAGTTAGCTAGCATATTTTCAATGAAAGATTTGGGAGAAGCGAAAAGGATTCTTCGCATGACCATTATTCAGGATAGAAATAAGAAGGAACTTTAACTATCTCAAAAATAATACATTGAGAAGGTATTGGATAGATTTGGCATGTTAGAAGCTTCTCATTTCAAGTTGTTAGCTAAAATGTGTCCTAAAACATAGGAGGATCAAGCCTTCATGAAAGACATCCCTTATATATCTGCAGTTCAGAGTATTATGTATAGCATGATCTCCACTCATCTCGACATTGCTCATGCAGTGGGAATAGTTAGAAAATATATGAGTAATCCAGCTAAACCTCATTAGGAGGTTGTTAAATTGATCCTTGGGTACTTAAAAGGTACCTCCAATTTTTATCTGTGTTTTGGAAAGGATAAGACATGATTTCAAGGATTTGTGGATTCCGATCTTGGTGGAAACTTAGATAAGAGGAGATCCACTTTTGGTTATGTTTTTACATTTTCTAGGGTAGCGATCAATTGGAGCTCTAAATTACAACGTTCAGTTGCTCAATCATCCACAAAGGCTGAATACATGGCTCTTTCTAAAGGAGCCAAGGATATGGTATGGTTTCAGCTCCTGTTCAAATAATTGGGAATGAAGCAAACAAATTTTTCTATGTTTTGTTATAGCAATAGTGTCATATTTATGGCTAAGCATCATACCTCACAAAATTGATCCAAACCCATCTAGGTGCATTATCACTATATTTGGCATTTCGTTGAAGAAGGATAGCTTATGTGGAGAATATTCACATGAAGGTGAATCCAAATGATGCACTCACAAAGGTTTTTACCATGGGGAAGTTCAACTTTTGCCAAGATTATCTAGACATTATTCAAATATGATGACTAAAGGAAGTAGGGAAGTCTTTTTGGTTACAATACTTTTTGGTCTTCAAGTGGGAGGTTGTTGGGGTGTGCAACCCAACAGTTTCTTGTTCCCTCCTTTAATGTGCCCATTCGACTACTTCATGGGATATGAAGAGTATTCATTGTAATCTACAAATATTACTATTGTTGTAATCTTTTGTATCAAAGAAGTTAATAAGATATTTCTCTGCAAGTGTTGATGTAGGTATATTGCCGAACCGTGATAAATCTTCGTGTTTCTGTGTTCTTCGGTGCATGTTAATTATGTTTTATATTTTTCATTTATTTTCAACTTTCACAATATGTGGGTCAATTTATGCTCCAACTAGAAAGCATATCCTCTCACATTGGATACAACCTCTCTACACATGCATATATTTATCACCACTCTTTAGGTTTTGTTGGTTAACACATTTGTGTCTTATAAAATCAGCCTTAAAATGACTCCCAAATGCCCAAACTAATAAGACAAATATTTGTGACTAATATTTGGGTCACTTTGACATTGGAATACATAAGCACCTTCTGAATTATCCTAGGTACATCACCCCATGTGATATCTTCAATGAATTCAAAAGACTTATTACAAATATGCTTTTTACCTAAAGGTAAGAAAGGCACACAAACATCTACCTGTAAACATGAAATAGATGTGAAAGAAAATGAACAACTAAGAATAAAAAATAAATGGCACAAAGTCCATTTACTCATACCTTATATTACAAAGAAAAATAAGTAAGATAAAATATTATCATTCCTTCACAATACATAAATAATCAGGATTCAAAGATATAATGATAAATAGATATGCAAAAAAATGAGACAAGATTCATTTCAAAGAGAACCAAGATAATTCAAAGATTAATCCTGTTCAAAATATATCTATATAGATTTAAATCCATGGCACACATATCTCTCTTCAGTTGAAAAGATAAAAAGATATCAAAGATCTTATTGCTCATCCCACAGATCATTGTTTGGAAATCTGATGTCTTTTCCCTTCCAATACAATCAAAACACAAATAAAATCTCCTCACTATAACACAAAGTTTCCAGTAGTGGAGCTTGGGATCCTAAACCCCTTCCATGTTTGACCTCTTACAATAAATCCTTTTCTCTAGAGGTGTCATTCAGTTTAGATAACTGAATCTTGAAAAGAAAAGAATTTTTTACAATCTCAAGTTTCATTCCTTATGTCTTTCCTTTATTGCCTAATATATTTTTTCTCTTTATCATTTTACCATTTTAATGTTTTATAAACAATAAAGTTATCAGAGAAATAATTAAGGTATTTCCCCACTCAAAATATGAATATATGTTTCTTTGGACACGTGGCATTTTCTGGTGGTGGAGTATTGTTAGCATCTTATAACTGCCACTGACAGTTTTGATAGTACTCCACTCTGACGTCCATAACTTTTTCTCAGTAAATACTTTGGACAAATTCTTTGTAGAGGATTTAGAGAATTAGGATTTCTAAAATATATCCAAAACTCAGCTTCATCAAAAAAATTTATTAAATGTTATGCCCCCCGCAACATGACATGTTTTTCTGTCAACAAAAAATTTAGGATTACAAGTTGTATTGAAAAATATTAATATTAACCATATCAAATCTTACACATGGAATGTCAATTTGAGTTAAAATTCATTGTTTGGATATTCTCTCCAATAAAAACATTCATACAGATGTCTGGACCAGCATTTTTATCCAACATCATAACACCAAATATGATGCAATATTGATTAAGCCAGCTGTCAATATTTCACCAAATAACCAGTCTCAATTGTTGAACCAATATGAACCATTCTAACCTGTATGAGTCATCCTAAACCAAAATGCATTTTTGAGAACCTCACTGAATTTTCCTGATCATGTGTTGAACTCTGGTCAATGTGGTTCAATGAAGTGATGAGTAATCATGTTTTTAAACCTTTAGAGCTCCCTTGAACCTAAGGGGACTTCCATGCAATTTTATTGCATGAAAAAATATGTACCAACACAAACTTGCAATCCTGAATTTAAATCACTAAACTATATAATCAAACCAACTAGTTGATAGCAACTTTGTTCTTTGAGTCCGCATCTTTGAACAATTAGATTTGAACCTACACTTTGAACTTATACCTTTAGATCATTAAAATGTTGGCCTTGTTGAACCCATGATATTGTTTGTACCATTCAAACCAATTTGAACTAGTTATGCCAACTATACTAGATTGAACAACTAAACTTCGCCTTCGATCTTGAACTCTGAACCACTTAACCTCTGCAACAAACCTGACCGTATTTGAACTTGATGAACCACCTAAAACTTTTTGTACCAATCCAACTAGTTTGAATTGGTTCAAAAAGGTTCAAGGCCTATTCTTCAACCAAATTGGGTATGATGCAAGATAATTGGACCAAATGAACCCAGTTCAATGAGTTTCAGGAACTAAAGGAAATCCAAAATTTAATATTTTTAAGTGTGGGTTCTCTGCTAGGGTTTCATGCATATGATGTTCTGTCTGTGTTTCCACTCTGAGCCATCCATCTGTCATACCGCATTTACTGCAGGATCTTTTTTGCATTAGGGTTAGCCTTTAGTATGGCTCCGGCCAACTTTGGCCCAGCAGTTACTGCTGGTGCTCAAGTTGAAGCTTCGGACAACCATGGTGCCTCCTCTGAACAAACATCCCTGCAAGTTCATCCCAAAGGTCTTTCACGAGGTAACCCTGATATTATCCTTAATCCTCAGGAATTTGATTCTGCATGTGAATGGTTAGAGAAGAATACGCTAATTGGATATTTTGTGGGTCGTACTCCTCCTGAAAGTATCCTCAAGGATTGGGTCAACAAGAGATGGACCCCTCATGGGGTCCATCTTAACGGAGTGCAAAACCTTACCAAAGGTTTTTTCCTTTTCCGGTTTGCTAACCCTTCTCAAGTGAACGCGGTTTTTAACCATGGACCCTGGACTGTTAGGTCTTCCCTTTTAGTTTTTCAGAGATGGTCTCGAGACTTTACTGTCTCAGATGACAAAAACTTAGGGTTCCTGTTTGGGTTGAGTTCCCTGGCCTCCCTTTGCCATGCTGGCCATTTATTGAGTCTATTTCTAAGACCCTAGACAAAGTCATTGTCATGGAACATGACAAATTTTTCAATGCCCGTCCCCAGAAGCGGGTCTGTGTTGAGGTCGACCTTTCTAGGGACCTCAAGGACACTGTTGAAATTTAGATTGGTGCACTCACCATCTCTTAGAAGGTGCTCTATTTGAATCTTCCCAACACCTGCTATCGGTGTCAAGCGGTAGAGCACAAGATCAAAGACTGCCCACTAGTTACCCCTTAGGTGAAACCTGAGCCTAAAGACACGCCGGTTAAAACTGCCAAGGCTAGAAAAAAAGAAGAATGGACTACCATTATGCATAAAGGCCAAAATGCCTCAGGCCCTAAGACACCACCAGCCTCTGGAGCTGTAGTGCCATCTCTAGATGCGCCCGTTGGTCATTCTCTTCCAGTTGATGTGCCACCAGTGGCGCCCATTGTTTCAAACCCTATTTCACAGGGGAAGAGTTCAGCTGCAACGCCACCCACTCTAGAAATGGTGCTTGCACCGCCAGCGGCTTCTTTTCCCACTTCCAGGGCTATGCATCGGTCTCACAGTCCTGATGGACACACGGTAGACCCGGATAAAAGGCGGTTCACCTCTAGATATTTCCTCCCCAGCTTTGGTTCTGTTCCAGCCTATTTGCAGAATAGCTTCTCCTCTCTCGGGGACGAGGAAGCCATGCAAGAGTTTTTATGAATTTTCTATCCTGGAATGTGCGAGGTCTAACTGACCTCCCCAAAAAGTACTATGTTTGTGATACCCGTCGCAGACTTCAGAATCTGGACGTGCTGTGTTTACAAGAAGTTAAAATTTTGGGATTTTTGCTTAACTCTACCTGTCGTGTCATATGGCCGGATGACATTGTCTTTTCTTCTCAGCATGAAGCTGGCAAAGGTGGAGTCATTACTTTTCTGTCACCTCGCCTTCATTCTTGTGTTATTGGACATGGATCTGACCCGATGCAACGTGTAACCTGGATTTTTCTATCTCTGCATAATCATTCTTTTGGTATTATTAATGTTTATGCCCCCAATGATGCTATTGAAAGATCTCATTTATGGTACTAGTTGGCAGACAACTTGCCTCCAGCTACTTGGGTTATGTGTGGGGACTTTAATATGGTTAAGCTGGCCACTGACAAGGAGGGCCTTTTGCCTTTTCACTGGACAGCTGGGGAGAGAGAAACCTGGTATCACATGCGCAATAAATTGGGCCTTTTTGATCCCAACGCCAACCGCCGCCAACAGGGTGGGGTCTGGCATACTTGGTCTAATTTTAGAGCGGGTTCTGACTGCATATTTAAGAGACTGGATTGTGCTATGATAACGACTCAATCTTTTTTCTCCTTTTCTGAAGATCGAGGCCTACCTGTCATTCCTCTGACAGATGTTACCTTTTCAGATCACTTCCCCATTTAGTTTTCCATTACCTGGCAGTCCTGCGCCAGGAGAGCTACACAGACGCAATTTTTTCTTAACACATCTGTGCTGACGCACAAGTCCACTCTATCCCACATTCTGCAAGTTTGGAATCTTGAGCCTCGGCCCCATAGTGATATAGGTTGGATTCAATGGTGGAATGATGCCATTACCCGCACTGCAAGATTTCTTCGCATCTATGGCCGTCAGCTAGCCTGCTACAGAAAGCGTGCTTGTGAAGCTAATACTAAGGCTCTGTGTAGCGCTGCTAAAGCGCTTATGTTGAACCCTTTTGACACAGAGCTCCAGCTTAAGCTGGCCCAGCTTCGCCATGAGAAGCAAATTGTTGATGCCTATGCAGCTCGTGGTGCTCAAATCAAAGCCCGCCTCCATTGGCTGGAAGTGGGCGACAAAGCTTCCAAGGAGTTTTTTCAGGCTCTCAAATCTTGTCATACCAATGCTGGTATTCAAAAGATTAAGCAAGGACATGAGACCCTCACTGAGCTTTCGGCTATTCTTTAGGCCTTTGTCCAGCACTATGAGCAAGTCTTTGCTTCACAGGGCAATTCAGCTACTCAGGATGAAGCTCTCAAGGCTTGTATTGCTGTTACTCCAAACTGCCTAGCGGTTGAGCAATGTGCCTTCTGTGAGCAAATGCTTACCATATCAGACCTCAAGGAGGTGGCTTTCTCTATGGCCAATGATAAATCTCCAGGATGCGATGGCTTCCCCTGTGAATTCTACAAACACCTCTGGGATGCTGTGGGTTCTGATTTGCACAAAGTTTACCTGGAAGCTTTTCACAACAAAAGTTTAGGCAACATAATTAACAAAGGGAATATTAAATTCATACCTAAGTCTGGTGATCTGGAGGATATCTGCAATTGTAGGCCCATCACTCTATTGAATGTCTCATACAAGATCATTGCCAAAGCCTTAGCTCTCAAGATCAGACATCTCCTTCCCCTCATTGTTCGTCCTGAGAAAACTGGCTTTATTAAGTCCAGGTATATTCTTGACAACATCATTGCGGTTTGGGAAGGGATGGAATGGGCTCGCCAATCCAAATAGGCTGCTTTGTTCCTTAAAATTGACTTTGCTAAAGCTTATGACCGCATTGAATGGCCTTTCATTCTGGCTATGCTTCAAGCTCTGGGGTTTGGGCCTCACTTCCTGCAATCTGTGGAAATGCTTTTTGGAGATGCTTCTGCTTGCATTACTATCAATGGGGCCCAATCTGACACTTTTGGGCTTTTTAGATCCATTCGACAAGGTTGTCCGTTGGCTCCTGCCTTATACGTGCTTGCTGCTGAAGGCTTTGGGTACTTGCTTACCAACTCTATTTCTGCTGGTTTGGTTTGGGGCATTTCACTTCCTGATTCTTCTTCCCAGTTGGTCAATGGCCATTTTGCTGATGACTCCTTTCTCACTCTTATTGAGGATAAGGAGAACATTTCCAATGCCTTGCAATGCTTGGACACCTTTTGTCAAGCCTCTGGATTAGCCATTCAATGGTGCAAGACTCTTTGTTTCAGACAATCCTTTCTTCCAGCTCCGCCCTGGCTTGCTAGTTTCAGCTAGAAATGGGTGCAACATGGAGAAGGTTTTTTTTTCCTTGGCATCCCTTTTTCCTTCCATGGCTCTGCTGTGGAATTATGGAATGTTGTTCTTGCTAAAATTGAGAAAAAGTTGCATTACTAAATTTGCAAGCCGCTCTCTCTCGCAGGGAAGTTCCAGATTTGTTCGAAAGTGCTGGCTGCCACCCATGTTTATTATTCCTCTTATTGGGCTCCCTCCAAGGCCTCTTATCTCAAGCTTGAGCGCCTGCCCAGAGACTTTCTTTGGGCCTCTGGTGCTGATGGCCATGGGTTTCATAGGGTTGCTTGGGAGTATTGCTGCCTTCCCCGTGACTCTAGAGGCCTGGGCCTTCTTTCCACCCAGAAGCAAGGGCTTGCTCTTTGTGCGAAGTGGATTATTCGAGCTCTCACTGGCGATGAGGCATGGAAAATTCTTTGCAGACACTGCATTTCCGCTGGGTTTCCGGTTCACCGGCCTGCCTGGAAAGGCCTTGGCCTCCAAACCTTGCTCACTATGAGAGAACCTGTTCAAATCTAGGGTACCTTCATCATTAAGAGAATATGGAAAGCCTGGGAAGCTATAAAGCCCTGGCTTCAATGGGATGGTGATGCTTTTCACAATGGGCTTTCTTTCAATCAGTAGAGTCTCTGGTGGTCTCCTATGTTTTCCATACAGGGTATACCCTTGGCCAAAACTCAAGGGGCTTGTGCTCTGCATTTTTTCAAACACGGCATTCGGACTCCCAAGGATCTTTTTTCCAGAGTCTCTATGGGGCTCTGATCTCGGGAGGATATGCAGGTTCAATTTCGGCTGGCTCATTCTGATCGCCAGACTTTTGATCTTTTGGTTTCAGCTATTCCTACCAATCTGCTTCACAAGATTGGCATTCAGGCTAATAGGCCGTGGTGGAAGGGTTGGAAATGGTATCCTGCCACGCCTTTCAGCAATTACAAACCAAGGCTTGGGTATAGGTGGTTATCCCCACATCTTTCGATGGTGGATATCCTTAACAAGAGATGGCATCTTCACTCGGCCACTTCCCACTGGAGCTCTCATTTTCATACCATCTAGACCACCATTACAGAACCCAAGATGGCTCTTTTTTCTTGGTGTCTTTTGTTTCAAGGTCTCCCAGTTGGCCCTAGACTCAAATATCTGCGATTTCATGACCCTCGCTGTCCTTTTTGCGGGCACCCTGAGACCTTTTTGCACATTTTTTGGTTCTGTAGGAGAGCTCAACAGTATTGGCAGTGGATTCATGATTTTTTCAAGCCTTTTCGGCCTGAGCCCTTCTCTTGGCATATGATTGTCTTAGGAGACTCTCCCAGACTCCCCTCCAAGTTTACCCAAATTTGGCATACTTTCAGGATGGAGATCTTGTTTAATCTTTGGAAAGATAGAAATGCTGTTATTTTTTCTCACAACTCTCTTGATACAAATGTTGCTATGTTTAACAAAGCTTCTATATGTAATAATGTTATTATGCAGATTCAAGTGCAAGCCAATAAAGTGGCTCTGGAAGTGGCTCACCTGCAGGAGCTGCTCAATCATTGGGGCAATGCTCCCTGCACTATTTCTCAGGTTCCTCTGGATGCTCTTTCTACTGAGGGCATGCCTCCCAGAAGCCGCCGCCATGGGCGTAGCTCCTCTGCGCGCCACTCTCACACGCTGCGGTCCCAGGCCCCCCGCCACCACTCTCTGAGAGGTGGCGGGGATGGATGGCGGTGCCACTCGGCTTCTCTGCCTCCTCGGCAGTCTGGGTGGGCGCAAGCTCCAGTGCATTCTGCCCCTCCTGGTGCTCCTGCTATTTCTGGTGCTTGCCGTGGTTTGGATTGGCCTCCTGCCACCTCTTCCAAGTTTCCCCGTTTGGCTCTTGCTATCTCCCCGCCCAGGGCGGATGAATAAAAAGAAAAAGAAAATACTGATGATGCTGGTTGGGTACTTCCTGACTTTCCTGCCAATCCCACTAATAAGTGGGGACCGGATGATCAAGATCCTTCGCCTTCTGCCTCTGCTCTTGCTACCTGAGGGCTTAATGTTTTTTGATGAATAGTTTTCATTTCTGGCTCTGCCGTGTGAACTCTGCAGGGTGATTTCTATATCCCCCAGTCCCTTTTTTGTGGATATGTAACTTTAATATTATTTTAATAGAAAAGGCACTATTCATCAAAAAAGTGTGGGTTCATATGTGCACCAACAAGCTTTAAATTCCTAGTATGCCCATTGAAAATATTTTATTGCATTCATTCATATGATAAGGAAATTTATACAAGCAAGGAGACAACAGTTAGTTGGACTGTCATTTTAGTAGTTGATATAATTGCACAATAACTAATAATGTAATACTGGCTACAATAACACTAATCTCTATCTTTGGATGGCTTTCAACCATTATTAGTCATTGATGCCATCTTCTAATTGTACCCATTCACTAGCATCTCAAAAAAATATAAAATTGTAGACTACCCTAGTCATTTTATGATGTCACCTCTCATGTAACCTTATATTGTTGGCAAGAGTACTCACATCCATAATAGTTAATTACATGATGAAACAAGGATTGGTTTTGCTAAAATATTTTTTGTTTTAGTCAATGGTGTATTAATATTTATGATTAGTCTAAGTGTTGTATCTAATTGTGAATAAATGGTTAAATTTAGTTAGTTCATTTTTATGCACACTATTTAAATTACAAAATAATATACTACAAGATGACATTATATATACTTTAGAGAAAATTTGAAAGCCTCATAAAGAACCCCATACAACTTAATGTATTATCTCAAGAAAAAAATACAATATACATAGATAGTATTTATATAAAAAAGTTTAAAACATCAATCTCCCTAATAGAAACCAATGTGAACAAGAAAAACATAGTCATCTAATCACATTTATCAATCAATAATTCCTCTTCATATATGCATTTTATGAGATTCGTTCAATCATATTTAAGTAACAATCCAAAGCTTATGAAAACCAACCTTAAACAATATTCATGTACTTTCTTTTATAGGAACAAACTTGCTAAAATCTATCATGTGGTAATGTATAAATTGTGAGATACTAAAATCATTCACTCCCCCTCCATTTAATTTTTTGAATTTAAGTTTTTGGTTTTTGATACTAAGTATTTATCATATTCAATAGTTGGTCAATGTCAAGTAGTCCCTACGAATGTCCAACCCATGTAATGTATGCATCCCTAGAGGTTTGGATGCACATAATTAAATATTATATTTTAAATTATAGGAATTGTACATAGTACGCAAGACATCATTCTCAACAATGCTTTGTGCTTTTATATTCTACCAAGATCTCTTGGAAATTCCTTCCATGAATCAAATAGAGGCAAAATAATATTAGAATTGTTGCTTTTATCAGTTAGCCAAAGTCACTTGCAATTCAAAGATGAATTGAAAATAATCCTACCCTAATTTTGTATTCCTAAAATAAAATACCATAATTATATTCTTAAGTTATAATTTGGAGAACCAACAAAAGCTTCAATTTATCATAATATATATTTATTTTCCTAAAATAGCCAATTTTTTAAATCTCACCTTAACCAAGTAATAATTCTTTTAAATTGTTTGTGTACTTTGTAAATTTCTTACCATAAGAATATTTAACTAGTATAAATATTTAACACTAATATCCATGATATGCATGATTTGGTTTAGTTGGGACTTTGAAGCCAATAATAACCCAACAAAGACTTCTTTTCTAATTTTGACTTACTTTCTATATGGTAGACTCTATTTGAAAAATGACTATAAATATGATCTTCACCCATCAAAATTTTTAGTACTATTGGACTTGTGTAGATATGTTGTGGCCATAATTTTGTTCTAAAATTAGATGTTAAAAACTAAATGATTTTTATTTTTTAATATGGTTATCTTTAGGAACTGCTAAATAAAAATTTCTTGAATATGGTTATCTTCGTGCACTGCTCACATGAGGTCAACAAACTCCAATGGAGCAGATGAGAGAATCAGTAGTGTGCCAACAATGTTATTATTGAAAATAAGAAAGACAAACATGAACGGTCAATCAAGGTGTAACAATCAATGTGCAATGCAATTAGCAAACAACAAAATTTATCATTTTGTAAGAAAAAAAAATCATAATAGATAGAGTTGTTGTTTTGTAATGTTATTGAACACATATATATGCCTTGTTTAAAAATATTATGAATAACTTTTTGATTTTCTTATATTGAAAACCATTTCGCATTTGGAAAATTTATATTTCATATCAGCTCGTCGTTGCATGTACAAAAGCATGCAACTGCTAGTATATATTTAGTTTCCTATAATAGCCAATTTAAATCTCACCTTAACAAAATAATAAATCTTTTAAATTGTTTGTGTACTTTGTAAATTTCTTACCATAAGAATATTTAACTAGTATAATTATCTAAAATATATGCATATACAAAATATTAAGATATATCAATTTAAAAATATTTTATTTATTCAAAGTTATGTTTTTATTATTTAGATGATTGTTATAGACGTGAAAGATAAAAGATAAAATATTTAGTTAATATGCTAAGATAATCAGAGTCATCCCCTTTCTATCGTTATAGAAAGCCCGTACACATTAATGATATAAACAAGATAGGGTCTAATTGAAAGTAAAAAATGTGTAACATACTTCGATAATGTGTGGACATTTAGAGTTTCATAAAGACTCGCAGTTCGTTTCATAAAGAGTCGCAATTCTAAGATGAAAAAGAGAAGCAAGTGAAACTCAATGCTTTTTATTCCTCTCCAAAGCTAAGAAATACAACATACAATGAAAAGTAATGCAGTGAAAAATTTATAGCCCAAATCCATCCCCAAACCACAATAAGCCTTCTAAACCGTTTATACGCTCATTTTCTACTCAGACTATTTAAACCAGTGCCCACCGCGTCTTTTCACAGGACTACCTGAAAAACAAAACAAAACCTCAAAAAAGACCTAAACATTAGACTTAGTAGTCAAAATAAATCCGAGAAATAGCAAAACAGGCGAACTGGTGAAATCTTACGTGGTTAGACGTCAGTCTTTCTAAAAGAGGGAGCTTCGGCTGGAGTTGCTGGAAAAAATGGAAAAGGCAAAGCTGCAGGTTCAGCTGGAATTACTGGAAATTTTGGAAAAGGAAAGGTTGGAGCTTCAGCTGGAGTCGCTGGAAAAAATAGGAAACGAAAAACTGGAAGTTTAGCTGGAGTAGCTGGAAATAATGGAAAAAAACGAAAAACTGGAGCTTCAGCTGGAGTTGTTGGAAAAAATGGAAAAGGTGGCATTACAACAGAAGATGGCATCGCTGAAGCCAAGGTTGGAATTTCAGTACCACTGTTGGGATCTGTGGACTGTGCAGCCACGTCAGCAGCGCAAATCAAAGCCACCATGGCCATGAAAGCCATTACAGTCTTTGCCTTCGCCAGGAATGCCGTCGCAAAAAATAATAACAAGAGGACTGAAAGGAAGAAAAGCTCTGGAAACAAAATGAATCAGGAACCTTGATTGTGTGAATGCAGATGGCTTGTGGAAAAGGGATTTTAAAGGCCTGGGAAATCATACGTCGATTTGCTAGGCGATTTTATCAACGAGCTTTCGGACTAACCAGTCTCAATCTTTTCTTTCGTTGAGGTTAGCAATGATTTGAACAGTAAAATGTGATGCCACATTCAGGTTTTCATTGTAGCCGGCTTCTTTTTCTCTTGTTTTTTAAATATGCGACGAGTAATTCCGTGTACATTTTTATCAATCCTACCACTGCGTGGGTGTTGATAATATAATCTAATGTCGCATCCGAGAGAAATTTGGAAGGGACATTAATATCTGAATAATATTCTTTGTATTCTTCTTTGTTAAGATTCCAGGACAGCGTTTATCCAGCAGTTAGAATCTTAATAATTGAGAAAAACAAAAAACTAAGATTTAGATTTTGATTGCTGGATAGATGCTTTCTAAATTTGTGTCAAAGGAAACCATGTTTAATGGCAAGGTTCATATGGTAAATATTTAGATGGTGTTGACTTCAAATATTTTACCATATAAAAATAAAGGAGTTTATAGTATCTTTACTCTGTCATGATTTTTTTGTAATCTTTCTTACTCACCAAAGCAACACGGGATAGACCGCATTAGTAAATCTCCTAAATATAGATGCCACAACCATCTGCACAACAAAAAAAACATAAAGTGTTCCCAACCTCCTTGCACAATGAGATGCTTTTCCTTTGGAAGTCCACATCTTCTTCGACTATGTCTAATGTCTCCTCTAATGCTACACATAAGACAATAAATCCCCTTTAAGAGTCCACATCTCTTCTAAGTGTTAAATCCCTCCCTCCAGTATTAAGGAAGCAATCCCTCCTATGTTGTACAGGAAACCAGCCAAATGTTAATACACCAAATGTACCCACAAGAAAACCTAAATCTCCTCCTTTCTTCCTTAAGGAAGACACATCAAGCCCCCTTTTTTTTTATGGGCACAAATGGAAAATGATGTTTCTTATGTAGTGAATCACCCTTAAGAAAATAGCTATATGGGGATGATAAGTCTCCTCCTAGAAAGGAGGACACATCAAGTCCCTCTTTTTTGCAGGGGCACGAATCACCCTTAAGAAAATAGCTATATGGGGATGATAAGTCTCCTCCCAAAATGGAGGACACATCAATCCCCTCTTTTTTGTAGGGGCACAAACGGAAAAAGATGTTTCGTATATAGTGAACCACCCTCAAGAAAATAGCTATATGGGGATGATAAGTCTCCTCCCATCACCATTTACTGCAAGTCTCGATTTAACCCTCTTTACTCTTTAAAGGGCACATATTTATCCAATTTGATGTGAGAGCTTTATTTTTCTTCAGCAACCCACGGATGTTATCTTTGGCCATTAATGTGCAATTGGTTTGAATATGTCCATTTTCTTTTTACAATAGTAGCATTTCAATTATTTCCTTCTAGAGATTTGATATTCTTTTCAACAAAAAAAGTTTTTGCCTTGATAATTGAATGACTATTTTTAATTTTGCTTTCTTTAGCAATCAAAGAAAAATCATAGTTTCTAACATGAGATTCATTATTTAAATGTAAACATAATATGGTCAAAACTTGAAGGCATAATACTTAATAAGATTGTCATAGCATCATTATTATTGACTTTAGACTTTACAAATACAAGTTGATTAAGGAAGGAACGAAAAAACGCTAATATGTTGAATAATATTGTCTCCATCTCTCATCTTTAACCTAAACAAAATTTTCTTTTTAAAAAATTTTGCACATGAAGCCTATGACCCAGATATATAATTAAGCCCATCCAATCTTTATTTTGATTTCTTTGTCAGATTATTTTGATGCAAATATGCATCAAATAAACCATTGTACCAATCAGTTTCATGTCTCTACAATCTTGTTGCTTCATCTGTATCTTGTGGTTTTCAACAACACCACTTACAATATGTCATAGATCTTTCTTAAATACAAGTGGATAAGTACACCTAGTTGTGGTTTTCAACAACACCACGCACAATATGTCATAGATCTTTCTTAAATAAAAGTGGATAAATGCACCTGGATGGTGTGAAAAAAAAAAGGCGGCCCTCCTAGAAAAACCTAAAACGCCAAAAACTTGATCAAGTTATGACTAGATTCAAATAGCCTGCAGAAAATGATACGTATTTTAATCTTATAAAACTCGTGGAGCTTATTTATCCTAAAAAACAAATCCCAAAAAGAAAACAAGAGAAGGGAGGAGATATAAGGGAGAGAGGGGAAAGTGGAGGGAAATGAGGTAGAAAGACAAAAGGGAGAGGGAGAGAGGGAGATTTCCTAACTGAGTTGTGACCATACCGAAAGACAGAGTCGCCCTCTACATCTCGTCCATTTCCCTCTGTAGATGCTGCTCTCAATGTTTGTCTCTTTTTCCTTGTCTATTCTGATTCGCTCCCGACACTGCCAAATTTACCTTTTCAGTTGCTTATACTGGAGCTTTTATCCCTTCCATTGAAGGGAATCAAAGAACATGAATACGAAGGATGCAGTGATTTTGACGACCAAGTTTTTTTTGGTGGTGGAAATGTGAAATCGACAGATACAGAGCCTTTCTGCTTTCTTCCCTTGCTCCCTGTCCACCCATCATAAATGGCTCGCATCCATAAAAAAAAAGTTCGAGGAAAACGCAATTCTTTTTGCCTCGTTAATCTCATCAATGAAATGCATGGTATTTTTGGGGGGAAATGGAAAATTGCCTCATAATTGTCCATGTCCATTTCGTTTGTAAATTTTTAGCATGCAAAGAATCTCACCCCGTATTTTATTCCTTCATCTCTTTTGTAACGGCTCTCATAGACTTTTCTTTTATCTCTAACTTAAGTTTCGTTTATTTGTAACTTCACTGACATAGCATCTCTTCCTCTTGCATTTAATCTCCCACGTAGACTTCCTTCCTCACCTCTAAATTCTTGGAAGGTAAGTTTAAATTTGATTTTAGATCTTCAAGTTTCTAAAACTAAAGCAAAGCTTCTCCTAATAAACTTCTACGTACCTCTTTCTTTTCTTACAAACTAATTTCTTTAACATGGTATGTTAGCTTTCTTATTACTTTTTTTTTGTAAAATGCAAAGATTCTCCCCTCTATTTAATTTATTTAATATAAAAGGATAATTTTTGTTTATAGAATTTATTTTGATTAAAAGTATACATATTTAATTAAGGTAAGATTACTTTCCTTAAATAAGATAAGATTGCTTTCTTTTTACTATAAAAAAATAATACTTCATTATATATAAATTGTGAAGGACAACAAAATAAATAATGAAGTAGTAATAAGCAATACTAAAAATAATGACAAACTGGGCATTCTGACAAATAATTGAGGAATAGATTCACCTAATTGTTGTAAGAAATTTAAAAAAAGTGGGGAGAAAATTAGCTTGTGAACTTAGGAAAATAGGTGGTGAAGTAGAAAACCAAACCAAATTATCTGCATTATTATTATTATATATAGGGAAGGGGAAGTTCGTTCTCAACAGGCAGTGAAGATCACATCCTAGAATGTTAGGGGCTTAGATGCCCCTAACAAGAAGCGTTTATAGAAACACTATCTAGATATTTTTGAAAAAAAACTTCTATTAAAACAAGAAACTAAAGTCAATAATCAAGAAATAATCAAACCGAATAGTAGGTTAGGAATATGGAAAATTGATAGCATTAATGTAGATTCATCTTTTGGAGGTCTAGCAATAGCTTGGGACCATAGAAAAGTAAGTTATAAAAATCAAATAAAAAGAAATAACTGGATGGAAGGATGGATACACTGTGTTAAAAATACTTTAACTTATTTCTTAATCAATGTATATGGACCCATTACTACCAAAGAAAAACAATATTTATGGATAGAAATCAGATTATATTGTGAGGACCACAGGTATAGGCAAATCATACTTGGAGGAGATTTTAACGCAATTGTAGACATCAGTGAAAAAAAGGGAGGAATTCAAAGTTAAACACAATCAATTGAGATATTAGAGAATGGATCTTCAATCACAATATGTTGGACATACAAATAAATAATGGTATTTTCACATGGAATAATAGAAGAGATGGAGCCCATAACATTGCAGAAAGAATTGACAGATTTTTGTTCCTAGGAAATTTAGAAAACCCTTCAAATTTGAAATAATGTGGTTCCACGATAATAATTTTTAAACCTACTAGAACACGCGTCGAAAAAGAAATCCAAGAACTAAATGAGGAAACACTCAATATAGGAATGGACAATAACATATATTTTAAACAAAAAGAGTTACTAAATAAATATGAAGACATTCTCTAGAAAGAAGAAAATTTTTGGAAATAAAAATTAAGAGAAAATTGGTTATCAGATGGAGATAGGAACACAAAAAAATTTCATAATAGCACAAAGAAAAGAAGGAACAAAATAGCTCGGACTTAATTGTACAAAATGAAATATTAAGTAATATCCCGAAGATTATAAATAATGAAGACTACTTGATGTTGAACAAAAATATTTACAAAGGAAGAAATCAAAACAACTCTCTTTCAAATAAATGTGGACAAATCCCGAGAACGGATGGTTTCCAGGCCAATTTTTTTGAGGCATTTCCTAGGGGATGAATGGTTTGAGGCCATGAAAAATAATAGTAAGGACCAATAAATCTATGCAATACAATCTACAAAATTTTGTTAAAATCCCTCACAAATAGATTAAAAACACTATTACCCCGCATCATTTTAGAAGAGAAAACATGCTTTATCCCAGGTAGATCTATTTTAGATGGTATTATCATCATTCAAGAAATCATTCACTCAGTTCATCAAAATAAGGAGTCATGTATGTTTATAAAACTAGATATCCAAAAATCCTACGACAAGGTAGATTGGAGATTTCTATGCAAATGTATGGAAAATATAGGCTTCTCCAAACAAAGGATCAATCTTATTTATAATTGCATTTCTACCCCCAAGATTTTCATTATTGTTAATGCAACACGAGAAGGTTTTTTTATATATATCGAGGGGTTTGAGACAAGGGGATCCTATCTCGCCTTCTCTATTCATCATAATGGTTGAAGCCTTTGGTTGAATGTTGCAAATGGAAAAATTCATAGGACAAATAACAAGCATCAAATTAATAGATGGTATGGCCAATATCACTTATCAAAAGTTTGCAGATGATACAATCCTCCTTGTAGAAAGTTCCAAACAAGAATCTAAAAAGTATAAGGATATACTAAACTTATACATTAAGCATCAAGACAAAAATTTGATACAGGTAAATCAAAAATATTACTTTTAAGTACGATTGCAACTTGCAGGATGAAATATATGAAATTTTGGATTTTAAAAAGGGGAAATTCCGATGTAAATATTTAGGAAGTCCGATTGACAAAGGAGGTAGTACTTCCAAATCATTGGATCCTTGAATCAAAAAGATGGAAGCAAAAATGGAATGTTGGAAAAAAATGGTTGTCAAATGCAGGGGGACTTACCATGATAATATATGTACTATCATCTATGTGCACCTATCAAATGTCATGTATGCCCCTCTCTCTAAATGCTAAAGAGAACTTACAAAATAAAATGAAAAAAAAATCTAGCAAGTAGTGTTTAATCATAAGAAAATGGTCTTATTAAGTTGGGCTAAAATTAATAGACCTTAGGATGTTGGAGGTTTGGGTATAAGAATTGTTAATGTTCGTAGCTTCAGTCGTATGATCATTAGAATATATAATACATGTTGATTAATAATAATATATTATATATGTTATATTATTATTAATCATATGAAAATTTAATATTCAATATTAAATT
>MU227824.1:1970697-1989237 GCA_018584345.1 Thuja plicata | reverse complement strand
TAGTTGCATTGGTGGTTTTCCCAAATTGGGTTTCCACGTTATATCTGGTGTTAATTGTGTTTATGCTATTTGATTTATGCATGTCAATAACTGTGAATGTTTAATGAATAATGATAAGTTAATCTACTGAGTAACAACAGTATATATTGAAGACATCTAAGGGACTTGTGGATTTATTTTTGTGGTAACTGATTCACCCCTCCCCTCTCAGTTACTCCATCTATATTTCCAACACTAATTACATTTTAATACAAGGAATTAAGTTAGAGAAATAATTATATTAATTCCCTAGCATATTTTAGATTTAAAATTTCAACTAAAATGATTACTATATTCTTGAAACAATAATGTAGGTCTCATCATTTAAAAGTGTTTCACTGACTCTTTTTTAATGAAACCCAATTAAAAGGTTAGGTTTAATTAAAATCAAATCATTTAATAATCCCTAGTAATAATAACTAATAAATGTCACTAATAATAACAATATAATTCATTATCTAAATAAGAAATTAATAAACTTAATTAATTTTCAATCCTTAAATTCTTATCATTATAGGACCCCTTTAAAAACTAATTTGAATTTTACAAGAGTTAGATTATTTATTTTAATACATTTACATGTGTGTGATAAAATAACTCAAATTATTATTATTAAGATCCTCATTATACAAGCTTAGCATTTAAACCACTAATTCAATTATTAAATCCAAGTTCATCCATTAATCTACAACATATTAAAACCTTCAAAAACCACTCATAAATTAATTTAACATGAAAGAATAATTAATATATTATACGTATTCGATTAATGTTCCACCCTAGATAGATTTCCACGTTACAATAAAAAGTTAAAAAGTCTAAACAACATTGATAAATTCAACTATATAAAATTTTAATATTTATTTAAATCATCCATTAAATCCAAGAGTTTATTAATACAATGGCATTATTCATCTTTTAACTATGTTTACTATCTCAAATTAAATTTCACTTAATTAAATCTCAGACTAAACTTTCTTACCAAAATCATATAACATAAACATCTATATATATTAATACTCATTTAAATACAATTTAGATATTTTATTAAAAACATAAATTAAATTACACCCCACAAATTTAAAATAATACATATTAAATATCAATAGTTAATCATAAAAGTTTTTATTTTATTTTTAATATTGTCTCATCAAAATAATTAAAATAAGACTCTTCCCACAAATGGAACTAAGTTGCATACTTTGGTCCATTTAAATTGCTTGATAATCTAATTTAACTAAATTGATTTAAAATATTCTACTTTGTAAGATTATTATTTAAACACAATAAATTAACTAATGAATTAAAATTACTACAATATACATCTAAATAATTAACTAAATTGTCATGCTTTAAAATTACCCAATTTGAAATTTGAAATTTATTTTATATCTAATTATAGTTTTATTAAGACCAAATGTGAATTAGGAAAAGCTTTTTATTATTCGAATGATTTAAATAAAATTCCCTCCCAAAAAGTAGATTTTAAACTTCCCACCAAAAAGGAAAACATTATTTAAGTCAAAAAGTCAACTTTTCTATGCTCAACCTTAGGATATTTTAAATTAAAAAATTAAAAGTGTCAAAAATCAAATCTAAATGGAGGAAAATAATTCCCTCTTATAAAAAATCAAATTCTTATTTAAATCATTATTTTATTTCTATTATGCACAACCCTAAAAATTAAGTGAAGTTATTATTAAAACAATTATTTAATGAGATCAAAAGTGAATATAAAAAGGGAGAAAAAGAATTCTGATGTAGCACTAGTCTTGCTTCCCCTAGCTTCTTCTAGGGTCTCCTAGGAAAATTCCTAACCTACTAGAGTTATTTCACTAACCCTAGGCTCCTTAGGTTCCTTCTTACAAGAACCTAACACTTTCAACTAGTGAACACTAACAAGGTAGAATTCAAACTCTTCATACTCTCTCGTAGACCCGAATTGGTCTTTCTGGCACCATCTACACAATCTGATCCAAATGGATCCCAAACATTCCCAAAGGGAAAGGTAATCCTCAAGATTGTTAAGAGGACCAATTTCAATGTCCACAATCTTACTTGGAAGTGTAACCCTAAGTGAGTTCCAAATTCCAAGGCAATTTCACCCAAAAGATAGCTATAAGCTTTAGGCCTAATTAGGCTCTTTTTCTAAAATAACTCTTAAAACTTCCAAACAAGTATGAAAAAAAAATTTACATCTTGATACCCTTTTTCAATAACCTAACGATTTTCTAGGTCTTTTCTCTCAGAGGTGTCTGTATAGTACCTCCTATATTCATGCCTAAAATTTAGGGTTTTAGGTCTTTGTCACTGTCTGCACAAGAAATGGAACTTCTTGGCTAGCAAAAAAACTCCTCCAAACTGATCCTCTGAGTTGAAGTTCCATCATTGACTCACCTACCTTTCCACATCCACTGATTGAAGCTATGAATGCTTTCAATCCCTCTAGCAAGCTCTGCAATCACTGGTGATCCCTAGCCATGCCACTCTGGCTCGCCTAGGACATCACCTTAAAAATGGCTTCCATAATTTCCTAGGCCCCTCCTATAGTGTACACAAAGTACATGGATTCTACTCTCATAATCAAAGAGCCCATGCAAGTTCCATGGTGGAAAATGGAGTTAAGACCCAATTTGTTCACAGTCCTTAGTTTAGGACAGCGATAGTGCTAAAAACAAAAGAATTTAAACAAGAAACTAAATATTTTTGATCAAGAAAAATAACACCACAAAAAATCTTCTATCAACCTACATTACTCAAAACAATGCTCATAGAATTGGATTAAATCCATTAAACTATCAGATCAACTCAAAACACCTTAACGGACACTGTTATTGTCATACACAGTCCGTACACAAAATTTCTCCAACTTGCCAACCCTCTCAACAACTCAAGGATGGTATTATATATTTGACCCAAGCACTAAGAAACCAAATTTAGACTGTTAAGGAACTGAATCCATCAAAATTGCATTCTTGTCATAAAAGTTGTCAATGTTGTCAATGACAACATTTACAACTTTTTGCAACTTTTAGCTATGGTGTCTAAACTTGGTCTAAACTCGTCAAAAGTTGTCCAAACTGCTAATTGTGATGAAATAACAATAAATAGTACCTCTATTCCCTTATTTGACTCATTTGGCCATGAAATACCAAAATCCTCTAATTGGACCTAAATGGACACAAAGGTCTCTAAGGACCTAACAAGACACATCCTCCTACTTAGCACTCCATAGACTAGGACTCTTGGTCCCTTTATTCACCTAGTGGTCTGGATAGAACCACTACAAGACAAAATAAGTAAGAAGAAAACCCTAGGTTACATTGTATCAACTAGTCCACCTAGATGCTCCTGCACCATACTCCCCCAAAAGGAAAAACTATGTCACTCCTTTGGATAGTAGATCCTCTGAGATGCCCACCTTCTTGAAATATTCCTCTGTAATCCATGAGGCCTTTGACTCTGTTCTATCTTTCTATTTAATCAAATGTTCTATGTAGACTTTGTGTGTAGTAGTCTTCTTAACTGGGGAGTCCAGAACTTTGTCATCCACCATCTGAAACTTTGGAGGTAAGACAACAACCTCCACATCATCATTGACCCCTTGACTATTTTTATTGATCTCATCTACTGGCCCTCAGAACTGGATTAAGTCTTGAACATTAAAAACTGGAGATATGCTCAAATTGGATGATAAGTCCACTTTATAGGCATTAGCCCAATATTTTTCCAAGATCCTACAAGTTCCCACCCTGTTCATCTGAAGATTGGTAGGGACACCCTTTTGTAGCCTGGACATGTTCAACTAAACTATAACATAGTCACCCACTTCAAACTGAACATCCTTCCTTTTCTCATAAACTTTGGCTTTCACCTTATGTTGACTATCTTGGATCTTCTTCTTAATTTTTTCTTGTATCTCTTTCATGGTATGGGTGAAGTCCTCTACATGGCCACTTCTATACTCCATCCCACCAAGATATTTGAGCTCACAAACACCCCTTGGGTGCATCCCATAAACTACTTCAAATGGGATCTTTCGTGTCATTCTATTCTCGCTATCATTGTAAGCATATTCTACTTGGGGAATGACCACATCCCAAGTCTACCCATACTCCTTAGTTACGAATGTTAAGAGGCTACCCAACACCCTATTTACCACTCCAATTTGGCCATCAGTCTGAGGGTGGTAAGCTGAACCAAAAGATATGTTAGTGTCCAATCCTATCCACAATGTTTGCCAAAAATGGCTCATAAATTTCATATCCCTATTAGAGACTATACTCAAAGGAAGACCATGAATCCTTATAATCTCTTTGAAAAACAAATAGGATATGTGGCTAGAATCATTAGTAGTCCTACAAGGAATGAAATGTCCCATTTTACTAAA
Source organism: Thuja plicata (assembly GCA_018584345.1). Taxonomy (NCBI): domain Eukaryota; kingdom Viridiplantae; phylum Streptophyta; class Pinopsida; order Cupressales; family Cupressaceae; genus Thuja; species Thuja plicata. The sequence continues at coordinate 1,984,808 of MU227824.1, read as the reverse complement.
TCTATCAACAACTACATAAATACTATCATACCCCTGTTTAGTCTTGGGTAAGCCCATAATAAAATCCATACTCACACACTCCCATGGCCTATTAGGGACTGGTAGAGGCTCATACAATCCTGCATTACTCATTCCTCCTTTTGACTTCATGCAAACCATACACTTCTCCACATACTTGGTGACATCTTTCACCAACTTTGGCCAATAGTAGAACCTTAGGACTAGTTCCAAGGTTTTGTCCTTACCAAAATGACCACTTAGAGAACCATTATGTTTCTCTTAGATGAGGTTCATCCTCATTGACCCGTTAGGTAAACACAACTAATTACCTTTGAACAACAATCCATTTTGTAGAGTAAAATCAAAGAACTTGCTATGAAAATGATTTTGAAAATCAACACATACCTTACATGCCTCACCAAAATCCTCATCTGATTTGTATGGATCTCTAAAAATTTCAATCCCAATTCTCTTCAAGTGGACTTCTTGTACTATCAATAATCTCCTGCTTAAGGCATCTGCTACCTTATTAAGTTAACCCTTCTTGATATTTATAGTAAAATTGAATTCTTGCAAGTACTCCATCCACTTCAAATGCCTATTGCTTAGCTTTTCTTGAGTGTTGATGTAACTAAGATCCTAATTTTTAGTAAATACTACAAACTCCTTAGGCAAAAGATATGCCTCCATTTTCTCAAAGATTGGACTAAGGAATATAGTTCCAAATCATAAGAAGAATACTTCTTCTTAGCCTCATTAAATTTCTCACTAAAGAAGGCAATTGGTCTGCCCTCTTGACTCAATACACACCCTACTTTCATTCCACTAGCATCACACTCAATGGTAAACAACTTCTCAAATCTTGGAAATTGTAGGACTAGTTGAGTAGCCACTTGTTTCTTCAACAAATCAAAGGATTTCTTTGCTTCTACTATCCATCTGAACTTAGTTTTGACCCCACCCTTTATAGTATCCATCAAAGGTGCACATATTCCACTAAAATTTCTAATAAAATTCCTATAAAATTGGGAAAGGCCATGAAAAATCCTTACCTCTATGGCTATGGTAGGTGGAGGCCAGTTTAGGAGAGCAACAACCTTGTCTTTATCCATCTTTGAAGACCCCTTAGACACTACAAAGCCCAAGTAGACTAGTTCTTGTTTGAAGAACTCACATTTCTCAAGGTTGATAGCCAATTTCTCCTCATGTAACCTTTTCAATATTGCCTCAACATGTCTGATATGCTCCTCTCTTGTCTTGCTAAGTATTAGTATATCATCAAGATATACCACCATAAACTTCCCTATGAAGTCCTTGAGCACTTCATTCTTGAGCCTCATGAATGTGCTCAGAGCATTAGAGAGGCCAAATAGAATAACAAGCCATTCATATAACCCATCTGTGGTCTTGAATGACATTTTCCATTCATCACCTTCCTTCACCCTGATTTGGTGATAACCACTCTTCAAATCCAACTTTGTAAAGTACATTTCCCCTCCTATGAAATCCATAAGATCCTCTATCCTAGGTATAGGAAACCTATACCTTATAGTGATTTTGTTTATATCCCTTGAGTCTATGCATAATCTCCACTTTCTCCCCTTCTTGGATGCCAAACCTACCAGGACTGCACAAGGACTAATACTCTTCTTCATCAAGCCTTGATCCAAGAGTTCCTGTACTTGTCTTGCTACCTCCAAGTTCTGATCTAGAGTCAACTTGCATGCTTCTTTGTTCGGAAAAGATGCCCCTGGCACAAAGTCTATTTGATGACTTATAACCCTCTTAGGTGGTAGGGTTGCAGGAGTGCCATCAATCACTATTTCCTTGTACTTCTCAAGTAATTCTTGCACTTCTGATGGTAATGGCTCCTTCACTAATTGTTCCTCTTCATTAGGTCTTAGCACAATAGTATAACCTTTCCCATCATCATCCTTGATGTCATTTACAAAATCCTTACCACTGCATAACATATTGTTGATCTCTAAGTTTTGTTGAACATTAGTGTCCCACACTTAGTCATTTATCCAGGTAGGTTAGTTGGTTATCACTGCGGCCAAGCTATCCAATATAGGTTGAGCAATCCAGCATAGTCGTTGTTGAACAGATAGTGATTTCTGAGTGACTTGGAAATCAAGAAAAATTTGATCATGTTCATGCTGAGCACCAGAGTTTTAAAGTGTCAAGCAAGAAAGTTTTGACATATATGTTTGGAATGACATAAACTTGAAGGTAAACTATTTTGGGCTGACTTTTTCATGCATTTAATGATTACAACAGAGTTAATTACGTATTAATTATTTGATCCCAATGTCTAGAATGGAGCCAATCAAAAAATTGGAATGCCTAAGCAGCATAAGCTTTTGATCTTGATCGTTGATCTAGATCTAATCACCAGATTCGTGAAGAATATTAAGATTGCATCTTAAATGCCAATAGTGAACATGTGAGAGAAGGTGTGTGCATACAGAGAGATGTACTAAGGTTTATTTTGATAGAAGAAGCATAGATATTGTAGAATGAAAGATAAGTGAATATTAGAGTAAAGACATATCAGATTATTATATCAGAGAAGGTATTGGAATGAGGAGATCTGTTATTACCATCAGAGTGCATAATGAAGGATGAGTTCTTGAGACATTCTAACTAGTGTATCAGCTGAATCACTTAACAGAGTGGTTCTAATAGACCTTTCAAAATCTCTTAGCTGAGTGCTTACTTTATTGTAAGTTTAGATCATTTTTACAAGGTAGATTGTAATAATCTAAAGCTCTTAACCGGGCAGACCTTTAACCAGGTAGATTACATATTGTGATAAAACTTTGTAGCCCTAATAGGCACACTTTATTGCTATAGTAGTGAAGATTTTTTTGGGTTTCATGCCCACCCCAATTTTACCTTATTGGGTTTCTGGGTTACCAAAATTATGTTGTCTTGATTTAATTATTTACTGTCATGGATGATACTAGTTTATCGTTTAATTATATTTATGCATGGTTGTGGATCAGTTTTGTTTTAAAGGATAAAAGTTTAAGATCTGATTCACCCCCCACCACTTGGTATCTTGCTTTCCCAGATTGTATTTCGAACAATTGGTATCAGAGTGCAGCTCTCCTACAAAAGGTTTTAATTAGCTTGAGAGTACAGATCTTGAGATGGAGATTTACAAGTTGGGTAAAGTCATTGAGAATCAAAAGATTGAAATTTAGGTAGCATTGCATCAGCTTGAAACTGCAAGATAGGAACTAAAGAAGTCCTTACAAGCAAGGAAAGATTTGGCCAAACAAATTAATGATACTCATTATTAGGAAGATGACACTACAAATCTATTTGAGAATGGAGACTCTACTGAGAGCGATGTAGCAATTACAGATCTACTGGAAAGGAACAATACATTTTGTGAAGAAGTTAGAAACTTGAAAAGAGAACAAGAAATGTAGACAGTAAGACTATGTGAAGTAGTGGAACAAAAGAAGAAAAATGAAGATGACAAATCTATGGCTGAAGAAGGCAAAAGAATGATGATTGTCAGACATGATGAAAGGACACACGATGTACAAATCATGAAAAAAATCAAGTTGACATGGTGAATCAACTGCTACTTGCAAATCAGGAGATCAGTAGGAAAGACATGGAAATTGTGAATCTGAGATCTGAGAATAGTCAATTGAAAAATGAATTGAGATCTGAGAAACAATTGAATGAAAGATTGAATAGACCTAATGAAATCTTGACTCATTTTGAAAACTTAATGGAAGCATCAAGGAGATCTAAATATTCTTCTAGATTAGATCAAACTGAACAACAAATATCTACTGAGAAAGGAGAATCATCTAAGACTAGTGAAAGGAGGAGTTCAAAGAAAAGGAACAACAAGCCTGTATGCCATCACTGTGGAAAATCAAGACACATAGAAAACATCTGCCGAAGGAAGAATGATAAGTCCAATCCTAAACCTAAGTTAAATGGTTATTACTTTAACTGTAAGAAGTATGGACATCAAGCACATGAGTGTTGGTAAAAGGCAAAAAATGCACCTCCCACACCTAGATTCAATGGGAATTTTTAGAATTGTCAAAATTTTGGACATAGAACAAAAGATTGCAGATCTAATGCTAAACAAAAATGGACGTAAAAGACACAAGAAAAATCACAAAGGAAGGGCAACACTTACAATTGGGATTATAACACATGGCATAGTTGTCATTACTATGGTGAGTATGGACATATTCTAGAAAACTACATAAAGACACATTTCAGAGGTAAATCTAAGAGTTAGATGAATGGAAGCCTAGTTTTCTATAACTCTTTGAAATTTGTCATACTAGGAGAGATTTCAAAACAAGAGTACCTTCTCCCACTATTGAGTAGATTAGAGCACAGATGAGCCAAACATGGATAAGGAAAGTAGAACCTAGCAGCAGTGAAGCTACTGAAGCCGAGGTCACCCAATCCAATGGATCAAGTGATCCCACCATAAATAATTAAGCAAAGAAAGGTATGTAAGGAACTGTGTTTATATTTTATATCTTTTATTAGTTCCTAACATATAAAAGTGCAGAATTCCATATCTGCATATGTTAAGATGCATTAGGACATATTTTAAGTTATATAGCGAGCAAAGTCAAAATGCACTATAGGTGCCAAGCATCAGTATATTTCTAATGTGTGTCGAGTAAGTTTTGTTTGGTGGCCAAGTGATAAGTGAATTTTGTTAGTTGGATAAGGACAACTATTTGGCACTCACTTGACAGAAAGAACATTTAATTCTGACCTAACTTTTGACCATAGGAGCGTATATAAAGGGAAGAGCTATTTCATTTCTTCTCACCATGCGATTAAGAATTTTGTAAGAGTGATTATGCATTTGTGAACTTGAACTCAACAAAGATTTTAAAATATTTCTACAGTGTTCTGTCGGCAACCTCTTCAGTGGAAAGCATGGATTTTGTTACTTGTTGAGCTACTCTATTCGTGATCTTTTGAAACCCTAAAATTTTGGTGAAAATGGTAGCAAATTCTTCTGCACCTATGAAGAGAATGGAGAAGGAATTGTTGAACATTCAATTGGTAAGGAGCGACACCTGTGTGCCTCCTAATTTCCGTGCAGTTCTTGAGAGCGCTATCAAGGGTGATTTGACTGGAGCCCTATCATCAATACTATGGAAGGTACTTATGATCCATGATATAAGGTCATGCTACATGGGTAAGATAAGGGAAGTTGGTGATCATCAATTGCGAGCATCTTACAATAAATTATGCATTGATGGAGCCCTAAAAGATGAACACAAACACCTAGTTGAGAGAGGGTTAACTCATGCCCTAGACTTTCCAAGAGAATTTAGAGTGGAATGGATTAAGATTGTTCTAAGTCATGTGCATGACATGAACATATGGCTGGAAAATGGACGAGTCAAGATAACAAGGGAGATCATTCATCAAGTAACAGGTTATCCAGTCTAAGTGGGAAGAAAACTATGAAATGCCAAAGTAAGAAAAATATTGAAGAACTCACTAGAGCAGTTTGGAACAAAAGAGGGATGACGATATCCATGATTACAGACTTGGAGCTGGATTTCACAGTAAGGGTTATAGCTCATAAATTATATCAGTCAGACCAATGGGATAGTGTACCATGCATTGCAGTCGATTGGTGCAGGGGCACCTCAACCTTGGAGCATTATGCCAAGTTGCATAATATTTCTATGTTCAAGTCAATCAAAAATTTGTGATACCATACCAAGCAATGGTTTAAGTGGTTTTAATTGCATTGTAATGTATTTCACAATGCATCATATGGAATTTGTAACTCATATGTCTGAGTGAGAATCGGATAGGTTTACATTTTTCATTACTACCCTAGAAGAGATGGCATTGTAATCAAATAGGAATATGAGGAGTCATCAAATTAGGTGGACAGTTTCATAACTATCCAAAGAATAACCTTTAAATAGACAAGTAACTGATAAGTCAGGAAATTAGTTCAATGGTTTTGTAACTGCAAAAGCATCCTTAAAGGAGCATAATGCAATCAAATGCAGATATATAGGGAAGTGACAAGAGAATAGAAAAAGGGGTTTCGACAGATAATAAAATAGGAAAAAGAGAGTGGAAATTGTAGAAGAAGAGAAGCTACAGGAATGTTAGAGATTTGCAGATTATTGTACTATTTTTTTTTGTTTCCAATAATGAGAAGTTGCAGACTGTGTATTTAGTGGATATCAAGTTTCTTTGTGGTTCCTTTTTCATGTAAGTAGATTAGTTACTTTGTTTTTCTGTTTTGCAAGCTATTAGTTCTTCACCCATTCTGTGTTGTAAATAGTAATGGCCCCTCAAGATTCCTGAATCCATGGAAATAATCTTGTGTTGGGATGGAACTTGAGAGGAGCCCTCGTACAAATTTTCCATTTTTTTTTCTGTAGGAGAAGTAGCAGCAAAGAGTCTAGAGATCTTACCCTAGGCAAGCTTGTCAACTAGGGAAAAGAATGAGAACAATGTTCTGAAAACATTAGTTGAATGAATCTATTTTTCTAGGTTCAGTAAGGAGGAGATAAAAAGCACTTTGATGGGGATAGACTCTTGTAGAGGAGGTGAAGTTGAGAGTGAATTACCTTAGTTTAGGGTTGTGAACACCCTAAGGGATCTAGGAAAAAGATCTCAGAACAGAGCCAAGCTGGTTCTGTAGCAGCAACAAGACTTTTGTCCACATCATTGGCCAGGCTTGGAAGATTATAAAGAAGGATCATACATATGACCTTGTCGAGCTTCAATTAATGCAACTGGTTGAGAACCTATCTTCAATTAGAAGAGTGAAGAATTCAGTATGTAAGTTTGGATCTCTACTCATTTGCATATTTTTCTATATACCAAATACATTTCCTTCTTCTGGAAACATAGTGTGGAAAACAAACAGACCTATCACTCAGAAAATCAATGCATTTATTCAGAAATTAGGTGATAATTTTGACAATGTTAATGGAACATATTTTGCGGAATTCAATAAAAATATGAGATTAAGGAGTAGAATTCCTAGTTCACTAGTTGAAAAACATTATGAGGATGTTTGTTTTCTAGTAGACATAGATTAAACCTATGTGTAGGGAGTAGTGCCGAGGGTATCATGGATGAGGCCATTACCTTATGAATTAAACATCGATGAGACATATGCAGAAATAAAAAATTTATTGGCAGAAGAAATTGAGAGTACAGTGAAGTGTTTTGGAAACTATGAAGAAGCTAAGTCCAGAATCACTATGGATTTGAAAGCTAGCACTATGGAGAGAAAGAGGAAGAAAAATGTCAAAAATTGAAGAAGATGGTTGGAATTCAAAGTGATGAAGAAGTAGAAGATGCACCTTTGGGGTTGTCAATAAGACATGGAGAAGATATGTCTAGTGAAGAAGAAGAAGAGGAAAGTGAACCCGAAGAAGAGGTCACTGTAAAAGGTAAAGGGAAGAAGACAATAGTTGTCGAGGAAACTAAGCTAAGAAAATCTAAACCTAAGGCTACCCCTCCTTGTTGGAAACACTGAGAGGGGGTGGGGGGGTGAATCAGTGTTTAAATATTTATTCTATTCCAACAACTTTAAACATAAATCAAATATATATCACTTGAAGCTTAACACAAGAACACATAACACATGATATGATTATGGGGAAACCTTGATCAGAGGAAAACCCCAGTGGGAATTAGTACCCACATATATTGCACTAGTATAATCAACCTATTAAAATTCCTTTGCCCTGTTAGGAGTATTCTTTACAATGCAAGTATAATGACCTGGTTAAAGGCCTGACCCTGTTAGGAGTCTTTTACAAACAACCCTATTAGGGGTGATGACTCACTGTCTAAGAGTTCACTACTCAATGAGAAATAAGGCTACAACCTTCTGAGAATAGATATGCACTATATCCAAAAGTGAACTGTTGTATATGACATAGATGTCTGATTAGTTCTGATTATGTGCTTATGCTTTTATTTTATATTAGGGCTCTATCTCATACTGACATATTTATACTGTTCTTCTATCTCTTCTCTGCATATTTCTTTGAGACTTGTAATATACCTTTACATTGCATATATATGTTTATGCTTGAATAGACATGACTATAAACAAGACCTTAGTCGGCCCAAAAACAACATTCACAATGCTTCCAAACAAATTGGCTTAAGCATGTTTACAATAATGTTTAATACATGATTACAAAATTATTACAATAGGTTCTTAGCCTTTACACAACAAAATATTACACACTAATCAAGAACCTAAAGTTAGCTTCATACTCTGTATTCTGAACTACTAGTGTACTTGTTCTTTTTTTAACTTGTCTGTACAGACATTTTGTACCATGCATGTATAGGGTAAGCATAAAAACATATCATAGAGCTTATGTCTGAAGGCGCTTAGTCTGACTCAGTCGTACACACATGCGCTGGTGCTCTAATCATCTATGTATTCTCTGTTCTGTCTTGTCTTCTATACTTAGGCAATTTCCACTACAAAGTTTGTTGTCAGAACTTCATATGACTTTGTTTCCATAATGACAACACAAAATAAGTCATATACTCCCTAGGATTCAACTTGCCAACAATCTCCCCCTTTTTCATTAATGGCAACAAAGGAATGTGGCCAAGTTACTCAAAATTGACTAACACCAAAAACTATATATTATCTTCTTTTAACATATACTATATCATATTTCTTTGCATATATACACTACTCCCCATACATACTTTACTCTCCCTTTGACATTAATGACAAAGGTGTCAAAATTGTAAGTCTCTAGATACTTACTCCATGTATACATCTGGATAGGCTATCTGTAGATTCTTCATCTCTTGCTACCACAATGCCTTTAGTGCATCAATTGTTTGTAGATGGGTGCATAAGGCATATGTAAGATTTTCCATTTTTGTCAAATCCATGTTGCGTCCTTGATCATAGGTAGTAATTGTTGCATCAATCTGTTTAATGTTCTGATCTAGAACTACTAAGGAGGGTGCAAGAGCATTTCTCAGCTGAGTCTCCCTGATCCTTATCTTACTGATCTCCACTATAGCTTTTTCTATCTTGTCTAACTGACCTTGAGAGATATTGTTGCAGATGTTTATTTCTTGGGATGACATTTCAACTGATTGTCTTATGTTATCAACCAAGATATCTACCTCTTCTATCTTTTTGATATGTTCAGAGGTGATTTTACCTCTGTCCATGCAATTTTCTATAATCTTTCTACCTTTTGATGCCAACTCTTTCAAAATTATTTGACCAATCTTTAATGACTTTAAATCTAATAAAAAGTTCTTTATCAATTCATTCAATCTTTCCTTTTTATACTCATCTTCTGCAATTCTAGTGGTTGAGTCTACTAAACTTGTAAAGTGTGCTTTGAAGCGTGTTAGGATGCTATCGACATCATCAACTGATTGAATTTTAGCCACTTTCTTGTTTCCAAGCACTAGGTCATTCAAAATGTTCATTGATTCCAGAAAGAGAGTGTTTCTCATAACTTTTTTCTCTTTGGCTTTTTCTATCGCTGGGAAACTAATCTTGATCAAGTCTTCTTCTCCTTATGCATCTTGCTGAGTCAGGAGTTAAACTAGGCAACAATGAAGTTGATGTTTGAATGGATGGTGTGAATATAGTTTTCTGACTAGTATCCATGCATTCACTTTTTACTAGGTTCTCCATGACTAGTGTGTCATTACTTTGATTATCTTCCTCTTTATTCAAATCTGTTGAATCTTTAGAGGGAACTTCATCTTGCTATAAAGATGTGTCATCAGTGCCTACCTCCTTTGTCTCTTTAGTGTGTACAAATGATTTTTCAACTTTGTTCGTATCATTGTCAGAGGAAATCATGGATATTTTGATATCATCAATCGCTATAGTATCTCCTAAATCTTTTACTGTATCAAAAGATATTGAAGCTGAGGGCACTGAAATCTATGGACCTATCTTAGGTATAGTTTGAATCACTGGTTCTGTAACCTATTTGGGAGGAATTGGAGTTACCTTTGATGTAGGTGTCATTGAAGGATACATATGTCTATCTAGAAATACCTACTCAAAAGCTTTCTGAGTCTCTTCACTAACCAAATCATACTCTTTATTCATGATATGGAGTGTTCTATTTTTGGTTCTTAGATGAGCTTTAACTAAGTGTAATAGTATAGCTTTCTCATCATGTGAGCAGACAAGGAGATGACTATCTAATGTTTCTTCTCTTATCCTCATATCCTCTTCAATTGTTTGCCTTTTTAATATGTCTAGTATGTTCCATAGTTTGTCTAGTATAACTGTCTTGAGTTCCAATACTAACTTCTTAAACTTAATCATATGAGATGTAATCATTGAATGAATTTTTGATTTGTCTATCTCTTGATACTTATCATAGACATTCTTGATAGATTCTAGTCTACCTTCATTAACAATTCTATTCTTTAGGACTATTAGACTGGGCCCGAATCCTACCTCAGGAGGTGCTTCTGTGTTCTTTACCTTTCTCCTTGTGGTCCTTGAGGATGGATGACTTATAGGAACTTTCTTCTTCCTTCTAGCTAAATTTCTGGTTATAGAAGGTGGAGAAGATTCTAAATCAATGTTGGTTGATGATGCAGATGTATCTTCATTTTATTTCTTCTTCTTCTTCTTCTTAATAATATCACTAGCCTTTTCCATTTTTACTTCTTGTGGGAGTTTTCTCAAGTTATTTAGCTCTCTGATCTTCCCTTGTTCTATCAAGGTCATCTTGTGTAAGACCATGAAATTTTAGGATATTTGAAATAATCATGGATGCCTTCCTTTTGTTGTCAGCACTGTATAAGACAAAATCAACTTGATTTGTCTTTTCTCTGTAAGTACCCCATCTAGGTTCATTGGGATCATTGGGTGCAGATAGGAGGACTTTTGCATAACCTTCCAAAACATGTTCTTCAACTTTGTAACCAAGAGGGTGAATCCATTTTGTTCAAGGCTCAACTGCCTCCATGCAAGTACAGTCAGTCTCCACCATTAAGCATATGGTGGCTTTGTATTTCTCAACTATCTTCTCAGGTATCCTGAACCTCTTCTGCATCTTGATCCTGAATGTTTTGATATCCATGTCCATAGATTCCTTCATGCTACTCTCTGATGTAGCCTTGAGTGATATCTGGGACATAGTAGGTTTACTCTTGTCTAGGTAAAGATTGGAAACTTTACCTACTATGTGGAAGTAGAGATAGATGATCAATGAGCCAAACCTGAATGTCTTTCTATTTTCATGCTTAATAGCTTGAATGTTCTCAATCAGTTGTGCATGCAATAGTTCACATAGATTTTACTGAGTGTTATCTCTCACCATCCTTATTGCTGCTAGAGCTATTGTTGCAGACACACTATTCAGTCTGCTTGCCTACTGAAACATGTATCCAAGTATCATAGTGAGTAGTTTGATATCATCCTCCTTAATAGGATCAACTATCATACCACACCTATCACTTCTTGATAAACATGCTTGTTGAACCTGTTTCTTAACATCCTTACCAGTAGGAAGAACTAGTTCAGCTTTGGAAAGTCTAGTCATTTCATGAACTAGGTATGTAGTGATGCAGAAAAGAACCTCACCAATCAAATATAGGTCATCATGCATCTTGCTCAATAGGATTTTCACCCATTTTGGCTCATAAATCTCATGTGCATTAGAGTTCTCAACGATAGGGTTATCAGTGAGATGCGTGTATTCATCCTTGAATGAATAGTTTGGTTTCATCATTGAGGTGATAAGAGTAGCAATATTGTTATCTCCAACTATTTCCTTTTTATAGTATATGTATGCCTAAATATCTTCTACATGCACGAATCCTAGTGGAGTCTTAGAAAATGATCCTTCTACATTATCTAGTATGGAATTGAAGGGATGCTTCTTAAACACAAATATTTTCTTTTCAATAATGTCGAATAAAACTAGAGTGGCCATACTTACTTGTTTCTTGGATAAATAGGGTTTCACAGCAATTTGAAATGACGTGACTGCTAGGGTTCCATTTCAACTTGCAATCTGTTCACAAATTGATCAAATCGATACCTTTGAATGCTTTGATACTTAATGCTCCTGTGCTCTACAAATTTTTCGATCTCAGATGTAAACAATGAGGGTAGCCAATCAATCCACCAATTTATATAAAGTTTTTTTGCATTTAATGTCGTAAGTCCTTTTACTGAGACTTTCAAACTTTATTCAGAATGTAGTATAGACAATGCGTGAATGCATACTACATTATTTTGTTATCATTGACATGTATTCAAAGGGGCATACTCAGAGATGAGTATACCAGCCATGTAGGGGTTCAGAGATAGAATAACTCCCCCTAAGACCATGAGGGTCAACTATCTAGAAGTAGAAGGTGCGTCCACTAAGGATGCCTCTACTACCTTTTTCTCTTCATTATCCTTCTTTACTTCAATCCATATTTTATCTAAATTATCTTTATCTTGCACAAACTTAACTTCCCTTGATTCTTCAAATAGAGAATTTTTAGGATTCTCTTGACCTACAAAACCTTGAGATGTGTCCATCTTTTCCACATGAGTGATAGATGGTAGGATGTTTGATGTTATTCTTCATTATGCTACATTGTTTAGCTATGTGTCCATTGTAATTACATATCTGACATGTAATATTCTGTAAGTTTCTTTGATGTTAATTTCTCTAATTTTATTGATTTTGATTCATTAAGTTCAGTTGTGACTGATTTCTTTGATTTTTCCTACAATGAATAGCCCTGTGACAAAACTTGTTACAAGAGTAACAATAACCATTAAAAGGTCTTACTTCTTTAAAATCTCTTGGCAAGTGTCCATGCTTGTCACAAGCATAAAAAGTTCTATTAACTTTCTTGAGTTCATCTTTAGGTGGTTCAGTTTTAGTCTCTACAATGTTCTCCTATTTGCTTGCTTTTGTGGATGCTACTTGTACTTTCTTTGTTTCTTATATTGAGTTGATTTTAGTTTGAGCTATACTGTATCCCATACCAGTGGTATCACCTTTAAGTTTTTGTGCATAAAGCTGTGATTGAATTAGATCAAAACTTGTGTGTAATTTATCAATCTTTTCTTTTTCTCCTGATAATTCTGATTCATTCTTATTCTTGATGTTTTCTAATTCCAAGGTTTTCATATTGGCTTGGATGAGTTCTTCATCTAACTGTTTATTTTCTTTGTTCTTATCTTCAATGGCTGTTAAGCTATCACTTAACTTATCATTCAATTCTTCTATCTTATCCTTTAAAGATAAGTTTTCTTCATTCAGTTTCTTGACCATTTTACCCAAATCATTTGTAGAGCAATCTTTCAAATCTTTTCTTAACTTTTTGATAAGCATTTGTGAGACATCAACCTTTAATTTTAGTTCTTCATTTTCTTTCTTAGATCTGTCAAGATCTTCAAGGGCTGCTTCAAGATTCTTTTTCGGATGTTTTACTTCTGCTGAATCCATGATCTCCTCAAGTGGTTAAACTTTATTTCAGAGGACCAGAGCTCTAATACCAATTGTTGGAAACACCGAGAGGGGGGTGAATCAGTGTTTAACTATTTATTTATTTTAGAAACTTTAAACATAAATCAAATATATATCACTTGAAGCTTAACACAAGAACACATAACACATGATATGATTATGGGGAAACCTTGATCAGAAGAAAACCCCGGTGGGAATTAGTACCCACAAATACTGCACTAGTAAAATGAACCTGTTAAAATTCCTTTGCCCTGTTAGGAGCAGTCTTTACAATGCAAGTATAATGACCTGGTTAAAGGCCTGACCCTGTTAGGATTCTTTTACAAACAACCCTATTAGGGGTAAGGACTCACTTTCCAAGAGCTCACTTCTCAATGAGAAAGAAGGCTACAACCTTCTGATAATAGATATGCACTATATCCAAAAGTGAACTGTTGTATATGACACAGATGTCTGATCAGTTCCAATTATGCACTTATGCTCTTATTTTCTTTTAGGGATCTATCTCATACTGACATATTTATACTATTCTTCTATTGCTTCTCTGCATATTTCTTTGACACTTGTAATATACCTTTACATTGCATATATATATATATATATATATATATA
>MU227824.1:1928517-1959713 GCA_018584345.1 Thuja plicata | reverse complement strand
TTAAATTTCAACACTACTCGCTCGGTCGCGGAGCATAACATATACAGCACAAAATTCACAGCGACTGCGCGATAGACATGACCTTAGCTCGTCGCTGACTCGCTAACCTTCAAGTTAACTTCAAAAACAGCTCGCGACTGCGCGATTAACCTCTGCAAACATAAGACCCGCTCACTCGCAGACCGATGATGACTTAACATGGGCTCATCGTGATTGCGCGATACACAATTTTATTACTCGTCGCCCACTCACAGGCATATTGAAACTTGACCCAAACAGCTCGCGACTGCGCGATTAACCTTTTCATCAACATCTCATCGCCTACTCGCACAACTTAAAAACTTTATGATAAAACCGATGCGACAAAGTGACTAAAGGTGAAATATGACTTGAAAAAGTGATAGACTCATTTTGAGCGGTAAAACCAAGATTTTGAAAAATAAGAAAGCCCAGGAAAATGACAAGACCAAGGGATTCAAAAAAAAATTTGATACAGTGCTAACAGGGTTTTAGGTCTTTCACATTGTCTGCACAAGAAATGGAACTTCTTGGCTAGAAAAACAACTCCTCCAAACTCATCCTCTAAGTTGAGGGTCCTTAATTGAATCACCTACCTTCCCACATCCACTTATTGAAGCTATGAATGCTTTCAATCCCTCTAGCAAGCTCTACAATGACCAGTGATCCCTACCCGTGCCACTCTGGCTCACCTAGGGCATCACCTTAAAAATGGCTGCCATAACTTCCTAGGCCCCTCCTACACTATACACAATGTACATAGAGTCTACTCTCATAATCCAAAATCCCGTGCAATTGCCACAATGGAAAATTGAGTTAAGACCCCATTTGTTCACAATGCTTCGTTCAGGATAAGGATAGTGTTGAAAACAAAAGAATTTAAACAAGAAACTAAAAATGTTTTATCAAGCAAACTAACACCACAAGAAATATTCTATCAGCTTACATTACTCAAAACAATGCTCACAAAATTGGATTCAATCCATTAAACTATAAGATCACCTCGAAACACCTTAACAATCACTGTTATTGTCATACACAGTCCGTACATAAAATTTCTCCAACTTGCCAACCCTCTCAACAACTCAAGGATGGTCTTATATAGTTTACCCAAGCACTAAGAAACTGAATTTAGATAGTTAAGGAACTGAATCATTCAAAATTGCATTCTTCTCATAAAATTTTTCAATGTTGTCAATGACAACATTGACAAATTTTTGCAACTTTTAGCTATGGTGTCTAAACTTGGTCTAAACTTGTCCAAAGTTTTCCAAACCCCTAATTATGATGAAATAACATTAAATAGGATCTCTAGTCGCTTCTTTGACTCATTTGGCCATGAAATACCAAAATCCCCTAATTGGACCTAAATGGACACAAAGGTATCTAAGGACCTAACAAGACACATTCTCCTACTTAGCACTCCACACACTAGGACTCTTGGTCCCTTTATTCACCTAGTGGTCTGGGTATAAACACTACAAGCCAAAAATAGGAAGAAGTAAACCCTAGGTTACATTGTATCAACTATCCAACCTAGGTGCTCCTGCACCAAATTCCCTCCAAACACATTTAAATTCCCATAAAATTCATTATTTAAAAGGCATCTTGCACAACCCTAACCCTAATTCAAAATTAGGGTTAAGGGGGAAATTTTCTATCCCTAAATGTTGTCTCACATTTCATTTCCCCTGTTTCCCACTCTCTCCTCCAACTAGCAACCCTAGGTTTTATTATATTCTTTTTCTTTTGATCTCCATTTGAATTTGTGGTTGTAGGTTTTGACAAATGGAAGAATTGTATGGTGATCTGCATATATATCCATTATATATAAATATATATACATCGTATTGTATTTATATTTATATATAATTTATATATGTTATCCTTGTTGAAAGGGAGAACAATGCCCTGTTTTTTTTGCAAGTTCTATTAAATAGAGGTTGCGATTTTGTTGTTTCTTTTATGTTTTGCTGCGAAGGGGTTTCGATAAAAAAATTCTATTTGAATAGTGTAGAGAGAATACCGAATGGGGAGGTTTTTTTTGAGTGGTGTTAGCGAAAGGGCATGGCCCCTCCCTCCACCATGGAGGTGCCACCCCATGTGCACCCCAAAGCTAGCGGCTTGTAACCTGCCTATGTTTGGTTACACACATGCATAAAAACAATAACCAAAAAAAAAAAAAACACAAAACTCTCATCCATGGCTTCCACAATGGGTCACATATTGACCCTAAAAATGGGTTGAAGTGGACCATGCACCCTATGGGGAGAAAGCCATTCAAACATAAAAATACAAGCCATCACAAGGCTTTCAAAAACAACTCCAAAAGAAAACTTTCCATAGTCACAACTTCATCCCTTATGAGCCCCAAGGAATCAAGCCACAACTCCACCCTTATGCCCCCAAAAAGCAAGCAAGGATTGGCTTTATGGAGCCATTACTCCATGTTTTCTCCCTATCCTACCTGAGGAGAGACTCTGCACCCATGGGTTGTCCTTATACCTTCACCCCCAAGGCTACTCTTCCCTCCCAAGGGTGAGTGGACCTTGAGACTTCCAAACCATGAATAAATGAAATCACAACACAAAGGAAAAACTTCACAATGCAAAATGGAAAATCACATAAACATCCATTACACCAAAATTTGCATGCACACTAGCATACTTCCACCATTTTCACATTTAAAGTAAGAGCAACAAAAGAAAGTAATGAGGGCCACCAACCTAGATCCAAGCTTATTGTGTGAAGTTTATGAAGAGATACCTTTTGCCTAAGTCTCCTTTCTTCCCATCTTGTCTAAAACTAACAATGTCTTTAGGATAGAGAGTGGGTGTTCAAACTCTCAATCATGGAGTCTCCACCAAAACCACCTCTAGAAATTCTTGGGGAAAGGGTAAACTTCTCATTGGTTTCTCTTTTCCTAAGCTCCTTACAAAATTTCTAAAAATGGATCAAAAAAAGGAAAACTTGATAAGGTGAATGAAGTTCTTGCACAATAAGGGAAGGGTTGTCTAACCAAGGTCAAGCCATTTTAAAAGTTGATTTTTGTCAATCTTCAAAATCCAACTTTTGGATGGGTCTTTTTGTAAACTAAGAGTTTTCCTAGGGATAAAAGTTACCCTTACCCATAGTTATATCAAATGGCATTCCTAAAAATGTCTCAAACACACCCCTAGGTAGCTTTCTAGCCTCCCAAAAATCCACTAAAAGCATACCCACGAAATTCAAGTGAATAGACCACACCTCAAGCTCCCTAACCAAGGGCTTCACATGGGGATTCACTATGGTACTTACCTAGGCTAATGGGAAACCAATCCTCAAGTGGACATGCCATGGCCACATGTACACATTACAAGTGTCAAGTGACACGCACATATATTTACACATTAGTAAACACATGACATATCCACTTGGACACATTTCACATGAGAATTAAATATACAATTTTGAAATAAATACAATCAAGCACAAATTTACATTTACAAACATTAAACATGATACACCGAGGTCTCCTCTCTCATTAGACACAACCTTGGCTTTTACTAAATTTCACATAGACCTAGGTTTGGTTCCCTGATTTTAATACCATGGTCTTATTCCCTGCACACTAAATCTGAATATCAGTAGTCCAAGGAAATATAATAAACATCATAATGAATTATAAATTATTCAAAACCTTTCTGAAATATTGAAAAAACTCAATTTAACACCTAAGATCATATGCATTTAAAACACCATTTAAGCATTTATCTTTCATTTCACAATAGAAATAACTTTGCATCATAATTGAATCAAACTACAATTTCCTAATTAATCATATAAGCATATATAATCCATTTCATATTCATCCAATCAAAGTAACCATAATGCAAATCCATAATTATATCATAAGACTATTCCATGATCATCTTGAGATAATATGCATCTAAAGTCTAAATGATCAAATTAAGTCTGATACAATAAGGTATAAATCCATAATCTATCATACAAAATTCACATATTTGCCTTTCGCAAGATTAAAACAACATAAAAAAAACTCATCTCAAATAGTCCTATCTTAGTAGGATTTCACAAGGCATCACAAGTCTAAGGTAGTTCACCTAACTGAAGAAGACATAGTTCTCCCTAGGGTAAAATCTCACAAGGGTACTACAAAGTCCTAACTTCCATAATAAACTCAATTCACACCCCTCAGAATTTAAATCATAAAAGGGAAACGAGGGAGGTTCTAAAACAACAAGAGGTAACTATTGAGAAATCAAAAAAGGAACATAAACACAAAATCAACCTAAAGATAATTTTCAAGATGAATTTGAAGAACAACAAGAAGAAGAATGGAGGCCAGAGCTTACATTAGCTAAATATGTGAGGATAAATCATAAACTAGATCAAATCATTGAATAATTTTTTTTTGAGGTCATGATAAGAAGAAAATTGAAAAATTAGAACTATTTATTATGTTAATATGAGCCCAAATCAGTAAAAGATGCTTTGGATAATGAAGATTGGATTCAAGACATGAATGAATAAATTGAGACAATAGAGAAGAACAAAACCTGGACACTAGTACCTAGACCGAAGCACAATAATTTTATTGGAACTAAGTGGGTATTTAGGAAAAAGATGAATGAGCATGTGGAGAAGTCACAAGAAACAAGACTATACTGGTATGCAACAAGAAGAAGGCATTGAGTATGGTGAGATATTTGCTCCAGTTTCTAGATTGGAAGGAGTTAGAACGCTACTTGTATATACAGCTTAGAAAGGATTCAAAGTGTATCAAATGGATGTTAAATCAACATTTTTGAATGGAATACTAGAAGAAGAGGTCTACATTGAACAACGTGAAGGATTTGTTGATTCAAGAAAGAATAATATGGTCTGCAAGCTACACAAACCACTGTATGGATTGAAGGAATCCCCTAGAGAATGGTATGAAAGACTACATAATTACTTAGTCAAAATTGGTTTTACAAGGATAGATGAAAACAATAATCTATATTTGAAAACTGAAAAAGGTAAAGGGATATTGTTTTATAAAATAATTTTTGATGATATCATATTTGGAGGTCAAGATGCTTTATGCCAAACATTTGAAAATGATATACAAATTGAAATTGAGATGTCTATGCTTGGAGAGATCAATTTTTTTTGGTTTTGCAAGTTTATCAGATGAAGATAGGCATCAACATTACTCTATCTAAATATATCAAGGAGATACTGAAAACATTTGGCATGGAAGACTCCAGATCAGCAAGTACACCCATGGACACTAGACAAAATCTATCAAAGACTGATGAGACAACATTAAAAAACTCAAACCTTGTATAGGTCAATGATTGAGAAGTTACAATATGTTGTTCACAACAGACCAGGTATTGCATTTACAGTTGGGATTGTTACAAGATATTTTTTTTCAAATCCTAAAGATAATAACATGATGGCAGTGAAAATGATAATGAGATATCTGAAAGGAACAGAGGATTATGGATTGTATTATAAGAACAATGAGAAGTTTGAACTGAAAGTTTACACTAATGCATATTGGGTAGGAAATGTGGATGATAGAAAGAGTACAATTGGTGGTGTATTGTTTCTAGGAAATAGGTTAGCCTCTTGGATAAGTAAGAAACAAAACTTCATTTCTCAATCTACAGCAAAAGCTGAATATGTAACATCAGCAGTTAATTATTAAAACACAGTGTGGATCAATCAATTGTTGAAAGGTATGAAGGATGAAATAATTGAGCCAATTATTATTTTATATCATAAAACAAGTGCTATCAATATATCAAAGAATCTTGTGATGCTTACTAAGACCAATCATATTTCTATCAAGTATCTTTACTTGAGAAATCTAGTTCAAGACAAAGAAGTGAGATTAGAATATGTGAATACAATGGAGCAGTTAGTAGATATATTTACTAAAGATTTAACTAAGGATGTACATGAGTATCTAAGAGGTAAATTAGGGGTGGTTACCATAACTAAGGCTATCTGAGATCAAATAGAGTGATTGCATCAAATTTATTACCTAGAATATCTGAAAAACTGATGCAAGGAGGTTACACTTTAGTAGTTTCCTAAAGCTATGAAGAGTAATGCACAAGATGTTGATCAAACATAAGACACATGGCAGAGGGAGAATATAGTTCAGAAATTTGACATAGAGATATCTACATGGTGAAGATGAATGACTTTGAAATTGTTGTCAAAGAGGGAGATAAGAATATGAGGAAGTTGATATTTGTATTGGAAGAGAATCAGAATGAAGCTAAGGACATTAATGAAAATTTGTTAATAGAACATACTTTTTGGATTGTATGGTAACTATGCATGTGGTGTTTTCATCAATGCCAAAGAGGGAGATTGTTGAAAGATACAATTGAAATAGTTATTATATTTCCATTGATGTCAAACCTTAATTGATAAGACAATTCCTATCTTTTAAAGTGCCATATCATTTGATGGATGAAGAAGATTTGAAAAGAGGAGATAACAAGAAGATCTAGTGAAATGGTTGAGTTAAGAGAAACTATAATAGGTAATTGATTAGTTGGAAAATTGACAAGATAATGTGTTGTTTATCTTTAACACTAAGTGAGGCAAGGAAGACTAAAATCTAAGTCTTGACTGAGAAAAAGAGCACAAGATTAAGGAACTTAAGTTTAAGCCAAGTGATGTGAGTGTTGACTGAGTGCTAATACATGTTGAGTTATATGATTTTGACCGAGCATCAGTATTTACCTATTTATCTAGTGATAACTGAGCAGAAGAACACAGTGATGACCGAGTGTAAGTATTTTAGAGTTTATGAAAGAATTGACATCCCAACCGACATAGTTGAATTTTTGTGATATGTAAAACATGTTGCAGATAAGGATCAACATCATAGAGAATTTAATAAGCATTTAATATATTTTTAACAGTTATTATGCATGGATTCAAGAAGGAGTTTTGAGAAGTATCTATAAAGTACGAGAATGAAATATTGGAAGGATTCATTGGATCAAACCAAACCCTAAGATCTACAGCAATGATTAAGTTGCAAAAGATAAAGCTACCTAATTAGATAGGTATAAGATTAACCTAATTTTAGACCTTATGACTGTGGAGGTTGATTCCGTTGATTGGAAAAATCTAAGGAGAAGGAAGAGAAGGCGGAGAAAAGTAGTAAAAAACTGTGAAGTGGTAATTTCTTCATGGATTTCCATGCATATTAGAGAGATAGAGTTGATAATGAAGGCTAGTGAGTGAATTAGAATTTGAGAAAAACTAGTTTTGTATTTGCAAAGTGAGTTGTATGTTTCAAATTAGAATTGTTGTTACTTTCTAACCATTATATCAGTTAAAGTCCTTTAATCATGATTGACCTAACAATCATTTTGTAAATCCTTTAATCAAGGTGATTCTAATGAAATGATCTAAGTCCTCTAACTAGGCTCACTTTTAACAGTGCGATTAAATCCTTTAATAGGGTCACACCTAACAGTGTGTATTGTAACCTTTAACAATGTTGGCTCTTTACAAAAGTCGCTTCAGAAGAGTGAAAGATTGGTAGCATGTTACTAGTGGTTTTTCCATATTGGGTTTCCACATTAAATTCTGGTGTCACACTTGTGTGAATATTATTTTATGTTTTTACTATTAAGATTTTTATATTCTACAAGTTGATTACATTAGGACAGTGGACTGAAAGTTTATGTTACTAATCATATGCTATAGAGACTGAGTGGATTGTTGAGTAGATATTAGTTGGTTAAAGTGTTTAAAAGTTCAATTGGTACATCTGGACTTGAGGATAATTGATTCACCCCACCTCTAAGTTACTTTGAATCCCATTCTAACAAGATATAGCTAGATATTCCTCTTAAGATGATAAACACATTATCACACACCTTAACTCGATCTCTAACTCCAAATCTGGTCTCCTTTATCTCACATATTGTATTGTTCCTATTTGAATGAACAGATAGTCATTTGTCCAATTACATCCTTCAACACCATCAGTAACAATAATTGCATGCCTCTAATAGATTATGTTACTAGAAATGAAAACATCAAAATACTATCTCATGATCAAAACTTACATCACCTTCATCAAATTCCAACAATATACTCCTTTGGAAATGATGACAACACTTAGAAAAAAACCAAAATTTTCTAAGTGTATAACTACTGCATAAAGGAAAAATACAATACATTGCAAAGTAGTGAACTAATTCCCGATAGCTCAAAAGCTCACTCTACAAATCAAAGCATGTATACTACTCCCCTTAACCATTACATTCCATGGATTTAGCCAATTTTTGGCCTTATTTACATTACTCCCCCTTTGACAACGATGAAAAAGATAGTATAAAAAGTGTCAAAATTTTATTTATGTAAGAGTAGAAAAAAATAATTACATTCTTCTGAAAACATCATTGAAGGCACTCTTCAAAATTTGTAGATCATTGTCCCAAGTCTTGAGTAAATTCTCCATAATGGCTATCTATCCACTTAGTTAAAAAATTTAATTCCTCTAAACCATCAACTATGCACACATCTAGGAATGCTAGGGCCTTCTCAGTCTCTTTCACATAATGTTGCAAGATGTCTAACTTGTGAATCAAAAAACTATGCAACTCCATCAAGCTAGCTATCCTCTTCTCTTTCTCATTCCTATATTATTTCAACTTGTTGTTTATATTGATAACCTTACCAGGCTCATGTATAGGATCAAAATTTGAAACAAGCAATCTAAGTTCTTTCTGAGCTTCAAATTTTCCGCTCTCTAAATATTTCAAGAACTCGGAAAAGTATGAGAGATGTAAGAATCTTACCACCTTCATTTAATGCATCCTTTAACCACTTGACAACCAAAGTAAGTACTTTGTTTTCTATGCCAGTTGACTGTGATAACTTCTCTAATCTCTTCTCATATTCCTTCTCTTCTCCAAAACTTTCAGAATCCTATAAACTTTTCATTTCCTCAATGATAACAGTAACGGAATAGGATATTTTCTCTATTGGTGTGACAATCTCATCATAGTCCACATTGCTTAATAAATTAGAAATTAAATCTCTAGCAATAATAATTACATGTGCTTCTTGTTGCATCCTTTTCTATTTAGCCTTTGACTTGATCATCATAGAAACGTTTATCATCTCCTTGGGGCTCATAGTGCTTAATTCAATATGTCCCTTAATCGATATATAATCAAAATCAATGTTTAATTTGGAGTGAGGAAGGTGTTACCTTTTCTTGATTTTATTCCTTCTCTATAGTTTCCTCCAAACCTCCCTTTTTATCTTGTATGTCAGCATTTGTAGGCTTGTTTTATTTTACTTGTTCTTGCTGCTAAGAATCTATAGAAACTTTATCTTGTATATCATTGGTCATATCCTCATCAGCACCCATATTTAATGTATATTCTTCTTTTTTTCCTCATTTGAATTTTGTTTCTCAAGTGATTCGTGGCGATCTTGGGTATCAATTTTCTCATCCTATATCTCCATGGAAGGGATATCTCATGTATTATCCATCTCATCTCTGATTTCTTCCTGTGTTATCTTCACAACATCAATAGTAAAGCCCTCATCTTTTTGAGTCACCACTAGAATACTCTATTTTTCTTTAACTGACTCATCTTGAACATACAAGTGAATTTCTTCACTCTAATCCTTCACCGGACCTAAGTGCCTTCCTATAATCTCCTGTATTTCATCCTTCGCCAATTGGGTCACCCGAGCTAATAGATTTGTAACTCATTCTCTTCTTCAGAATAAATATTTTACCTCGTTGATCTTATCATCTATTTATTTCTCAAATGAGTTTGGTAATAGTTTCAGTAAAATGTAGTTTACTAATTCCTTGTCCTTAACAAGTGTTTTCCTTCCATCTTGCATCAATTTTATCATATAAGACATTAAGAATTTGTCCTTGTAGTTGGATTAATATTTGATGTAGCCTATTCATGCTTCTAACTACAACATCTTGAATTTTCTTTTGATCTCCCTCATTAAATAGGTGATCATACTTATTAACTCCAACAAGTATCCCATATTTACTGCCATTTTGAATCATTGAATTGACATAAATGAATTTACCATTTTAGATTCAACAGTCTTAGTAGTGGAGAAACCTACCACCTTTGATTTATTACCTTTAGCCTTTGGTTCCTTCTACTCTTTTTTGGATTTTTTATCTTCACTTTTTTTAGCAGTAGCTTTCTTATCCCTCTTTTCCTTTTGTTTCATTCATTTACTTGTCACCTTAGTTGTGCTTTGTGTCTCCTTGACTATGTGGCCTTAGGGTTAGCATTATTTACTACTTTCTTATCTTGCATTTTGGTAGGAGTATAAGGTTTCTCCATCTTGACTTGTGTACCACTTCTAGTTTTCCAATCGGTTGGGGTACTAATGATTGCACCAACAATTTCAACATCATCAACATTTGTTGTACTAGATGTAGAGGATTTCTCTACAACATGTTCGACTCTTTCCTTTTGAATTTTTTCCTTTTTGAAACCTTTCTTAGTCATGAATTTCTCAACATCCTTTTCTCACTTTCATTTTAATAATAGGTTCCATCAAATCCTTGTGCACTTTAAGTGACTTCTCTTCATATGTCCCAAACCTTAGAGTCTTGGGATCTACCAGTTGAGCCAACAAATTCTCTACACAAATTTATAGAATATCTCTATCTACTTATAATACATAGGAATCACACATGAGGTCATTGGCTCAACTAATTCAATGAAATAAGTGTTTGTGTCTACCATGTACCAAATGGTATCCTTATATATTTCAAAAATTTATGATGGTATCCTTTCCTTCTCATGCATCTTCTTCTGAAATTTTTTAACGTAACCCCATACCGTTCTATTTAAATAATATCATAAGAGTCTGCTACAGTTATTAATTTGAATGAAAGCTAGAGTATTCATTGACCATGTAATTTTACCAATACTAGGGAACATGTTTTGAAAATTGAAAACCAAATACATGATCACCTTATCATACTTGAAATTTTCCCTCTTTTCTTTTTTTATCCTTTCCAAATTCAATATTAGCTGCTCTCTCATAGCTTCAGCCAAATCATAGTCCTCATTTTCCTTTATCATCATGTGGGCTATATGAATAGAACCACCGGGTATACTATTCATCATACTCAAATGATACACCTTGTATCCAATAAGCATAGATTAATACTTTACATGTTCATCTAAAATATCATTCACAGTCACTACATGACCATCTCACCTTAGATTTTGTCTGTCTAATCACCTCATCCTTAGGAATGGTGTAAAAAGTGGGCGCACCATGGGTTGCGTATAGACCAGTTACAACATGGATTGCCTCCTTTGTTATTTTATGTGGCCGATCTAACCATGTGAATTATTCCCAAAACATACCTCACATGATCATTTAAAAATTCATCAAGGTAACTGATTGCGTGATAAAAACCTTTATCGGCAATTCATTTATGCACATCCTTCAACACTAAGTTATCGTCACATAAATTATTGTATTGTTCATTTATTTCCCTTGATCGTAGGTCTTCAAATTTTCAATGAATAAAATGTCTAATATCATCTACATGCATAACATCATAGGGCATGCAAGTTAGGGTACCCGCTGGGTCATTTTCTATCAATTTGAATGGATGTTTCTTAAACTCTAGTCACAACCTCTCAGTAATATCAATAAAATTGGGAGTAGCTATATTAAATTTTCAACCACAAGAGAAGATAAAAAATAAATACCTCAAATATTTCACAACTAGGGTTCTTCCAGAAGAACATGACAACACCCGATTCATTTGCTCTTCCAAATAAATATAAACAATCTCTCCTTATTGATTTGATCTTTGACAATGGATTGAACAATGATAATTTAACTCCAAAACATATTTCACAATGTGAAAAGTGAAAATAAATTTCAAAATATCCCTTTTATCTACTTTCGTACACATACATTAAATGTACTTACCAATAGAACTTACCTATTCACTCATTGACCCAAAATCTCATTACAGATAATCAAAACATCATGAAATTTATCAAATAATTCTAATACACTCCATATGACCTTATTGTATATTAAAAAATTTATTATAGATCTTACCACTCACCTATAAGGGGTCCTAAGATGGATTCAACAATATTTTCTCCCCTAAGCCACATGAAGGCTTAGTTTGATGATGAATGAACTCCACAATCGATGGAGATGTGGATTCCTTCGATGTCTTATTGTCTTCCTTATTCTTCCAAATCTTGTTCATCTCATTCTTAACCTCTTCTATATTTACAAATTTATTTTCTTTCAGACTGCTTGACTAGTTTTCCATTTGGTTCCTTGTCCTATATCTCTTTTCTAGATGTCCAATCTTATGACAATGAAAACATGCCATATAAGTTCATATCCACAATCCAATATTGCCTCTTGTAGAACTCATTATTAAATTCACAAGCATATGTCCATAGTTACCACAAACTAAGAATGTGACATTTAATTGCCTCCCTATTTGGTAAAATATATCCCATTTCACTCGTGACCTTTGATTGTTAAATCTTGACCTGCACTCATCAAATTTGTGACCATATTGTTTGCAGTTGTAATAATGACCATCAAAGCTACTAGATATCTTCTTGGATCTAGATCTAAAATCATAAGTAGTATGTCCATAATTATTTAATTTATAGAAACATCCATCAAAATTTAAAGCTCTACTTGCAGACATGCATCTATGTACATTTGCAGTATGGTGTACTTTATATAATCGAAACATATAGGTTTCTAGGCTTCCATAACAAAATTTATTTATGTTACCTTTAGTGGACACTTTCCTTCTTTCTTGATTTCCTTTGTTCCAGAAGATTCACCAACTACAAAAGTAGAATGACTGATATATCCAAGGCATGTGGTATCTTTTCTCCTTCTTTGATTCCTTAGTTGTTCATAAAGTTTTGAAGTTATCTCATTGAATTTCTTCATCAAATAATTAGAAGTCTTCAAATCTCCTTTTAGTTTCTCATTCTCATTTCTTAGATTCTCATTCCCCCTTAAGAGTTTTCCATGCTCTTCATTTGTATCATGAAGATGTTCATGCAATGTGATAACTTCTTGTCTTGTCTTGAAAAATTCATCCTCTACAACTTTTAGTGCTTTATCCTTTCCCTTTAGGGACTCTCCTGCAACTTTCCTTGTATTC
Organism: Thuja plicata; assembly: GCA_018584345.1. Classification (NCBI taxonomy): domain Eukaryota; kingdom Viridiplantae; phylum Streptophyta; class Pinopsida; order Cupressales; family Cupressaceae; genus Thuja; species Thuja plicata. The sequence goes on along the minus strand of MU227824.1, from coordinate 1,946,494 downwards.
TGTATAGATCTCCTTCCTTCCAACTCTTTACCCATCCTGATTGTTTGAGCTTCAATGTCTCTCTTAAGGTTTTTCTTGGCTTTCCAAAAAAAATCATTCTCCATATCCATGGCTTCTGGGGCTTCTTTAGATTCATCAGATATACTTTGCTCAAACAATTTCTCAATGTTGTCTTGACTCTCACTTAATTGTTCAACAAGATCTTATCTTTTAGCTCTTGACTGCTTGAGTTGTCTCTTCAATTCCTCAATGAGCATTTGAGCTTCTTTGAGTTGCTTCTATTGCTTCTACAAAACATCCATATTTTCCTTAGGGATCCTACCCAAGATATTAGGCTTCTTCAAGAGAACTAGGATCTGATACCAATTGTTAGTCTCTAAAACCATTCATAGGGGGGATGAATCAACGCACCTACAAAACTAAAAAGATTCTCTAATAGCTTCAACAAAAACCAATATATGAAAGATAATATTACATACAAGGTAAGAAAATAAACCATTCACACAAAGTAAACTCAAGACACAATATTTTTCCTGTGGGAACCCTTGTTAGAGTGAGAAAGCCATGTGTGAGATGAAACCCACATATTTCACTAGTGGACCAGATAAAAATGCTATGTTAGGAGTAATTACAAAAACCTGCTAAGGGCATACCTGGTTAACAATATCTTTAGCCCATTTAAAAGGTAATATAAGTCATATTAAGAGTTCTACCCTATTAAGTGATTACAAACTCCTTCAAAGAGATACCTGTTAGAGGATTTATCTTACAATCCTATTAGATATCTTGTTCATCCTATTAGTAGTGACCTTGTTAAAGGATTTTAACTGCAAACCTATTAGGGCTCTCCTTGAGATAGTCTCAAAAATTAATGATCTAATTATGACACTTCTTGACTAACAAATACACTTCAATTTTGATCACAAAACCACCTTAAATATAAACTCTCCTTTCTTAAACTTTACACAATCACAATTACCTACCGCATCATACCACCTTCAGCAAATGCCAACAGATCTATCAAGAGGTCTCGTTTTCACAACAGTCAAGTTGTCGTTAAGATCTTCTTCCCTCTTCTTAATATGGGCCTTCTAAATATTATCATTAAGAAATATTGACCACATTTCCAGTGCCTCATACAAAGAGCTATAACATGACCCAAAATACAAATTATGAGCCTTTTCTTTAGTTGGTAAAGCTAGCAAGTCTGATGATTCCCTTCTCATGGTGTCCAATAGATCTTCACAAGAGAGGTCACATCCTTCAAGTAAAAAACATCTAATATTCCTTATGATGTTCATTTCCTCCTCAAGGGTCATCTTCAATATGAAATAGTTAACCTCTTCAAAAAATTCAGCTACAAATCTATCAATATCATTGTCTGTCATATTCCCTGATGCCAGTCTTTCTCTAAGCATATTAGAAAATTACTCCCTTTTGGTTTTTAGAACAAAGTACATGAACTCTTGGGACTGCACAAACTTATCATCAGATAGAAGTCTATACCATGTCAATTCTCTAACATCTACTCCTTCCTATACTCTTTAAAAATTTATTACAATTTGTTCCTCCAATCCAATACAATATGCATGCAAAGTCTTTATATATAAAAAATTTAAAACATAAATCTCCCTAATAGCAATCCATGTGAAAAAGAAAAGCATAATCATCTAATCATATGTATCAATCCATGTACTTCCTCTCATCATATATGCATTTTATGAGATCTAATCTATCTTCTTTAACTATCAATCCAAAGCTTACGAAAACCAACCTTAAACAATATTCATTTAATTTCTTTTATAGGAATAAATTTGCCAAAATCTATCTTGTGCTATCATATAAATTGTGAGATAGTAAAAACATTCCCTCCCCCTCCATTTAATTTTTTGAATTTAACTTTTTGGTTTTCGATACTAAGTTTTTATCATATTAAGTATTTCTTCAATGTCAAGTAGTCCTTGGGAATGTCCAAGCCTTGTAATGTATGCATCCCTAAAATTTTGAATGCGCATATTTAAATATTATATTGCAGGCCGAAGGCGTTCCTTCTCTTGACAAAAACAAGTGACTTTTAAATCAATGGTTGTGAGGCCTTCAAAGACAATGAAAGATGATTGCATTAATCTTGGGCATTGGTTTTAGATGTTTGGTTGAAATTTATTATTGATTGTTTTTGTTTTTAATATTTAACAGATGTTCCTCTTTTCCCATGTTCTCCTCACCGAGTTTTCCAGTTTTCTCCTCACATATGCCTTTTTTGAGCGAGTGATGACCTGAGATCTGCCAGTTTTCCTTGCGAAGTTGCTGTATCTTTTTATCAATAGTTGGTAGCCTGTACCATTTCCACGCCAATCTATGTGAGCTATCACATGCATCTATGCCCCGGTTACACAAGTTGGGTATTTCTGCTGACCCACTACACAGAGGATCAAGACCAAATAAATAACATATATCGGGTGTTGGAGTATGTATGTAAAATCCATAGTGATTTAATGATTTTTGAAATGTCAATTTTGTAGCGATGAAATGAAACAAAACCGCTCTTTAAACGTAGCTTGTTTTGGCTGGTCGAAGGAATTTTCTGGCAAGAAAGTGTAGGGCTTGGATTGGGTAAAATGAATGCTTACCCGTGTCATTATAGTATTTCGGGTGGCTTCAAAGAAAAAGGTCTAACTTAACTCTTCCTATACTGGAGAAAATTTTAATAGAGAGCCATCAAGAATCCATTCATAATGAGGAGGAAAATGAAGTTGTGGTTAATTGTATAATCTTTCCATGAAAGCAGAGATAGGTGAATGAATTTAGAAGAAAAAGGTTAGGGCATCACATGAAAGGCGTGGATAGAATTTATGTAGAACAATATCTCCACCTCCTATCTCATCTTCTTATGTCATTTCTTTACAAGCCTCTCTCCTTTTTGGGACATCTTTAAAACTATGATTTTTTGTGATCAAAAGAAACAAATATTTCTTACAATCTAAAGACAAAGATATATTGATAATTTACATACATGAATTAGAATGGAAATGCATTGGTCCATGAAAGATAAAAATTAAGTATTTTAAAATATCCTAAAAGTTGACTTGAGTATTTGAATAAACTACAATTTTCTTTAGTAGCCTTTGATTTAACTTTCTTTGAATCGTCTTTCACAGTTGAAATTAAAAGTTTTATTTTATTTGCTGACTTCTATATTAACTTTAGTGATCGGACCAGGATATCAAACCCGTGACATGTGGTTTAAGAAAATAAATTACAGAAACCCTTGGAGTTCGAGGATTTGAGAATGGAGGCCTACGATATCAATTTGTAAAATGATACGTATAATTGTTAATATCTGACTTTAGTTATTTGTTAAATACTACAAAGAAGGTAAAATGTAAAATATCTATTATTTTCAGAGAAACAATGACATTTTTGGTTCACAAATATTTAATCATCTGCATCCTTTTTTTCCTACGTTTCTTCCCAAGTTCAACAACTTGGATATTCAGATCATTACTATCCATTGTTATCCTCATTTTTCAAAACATAAAACATTGCATCTTTTCAAATGAATTTTACAACACTTAAAATGAAATATACAACACTTCATCTAAGTTACAAATCACTAAAAATCTAAAAATTTCTTTGGCGTACCTATTGCACCCTTAGGTGCGATTGCTAGTTTAAATTATAGGAATTGTGCATAGTATACAAGACATCATTCTCAACGATTTTTTGGGCTTTTATATTCTACCAAGGTCTCTTTCAAATTCTTTCCTTGAATCAAATAGAGGCAAAATAATAGTAGTGTTGTTTCTTTTATAAATTAACCAAAGTCACTTGCAATTCAATGATGAATTCAAATTAATCCTAATCTGATTTTGTATTCCTACAATAAATTACCAAAATTACATTCTTAACTTCTAATTTTGAAAACCAACAAACATTTCAATTTATCATAATATATATTTATTTTTCCTATAATAGCCCATTTTTTTGAATCTCACCTTAATAAAATAATAAATCTTTTAAATTGTTTGTGTACTTTGAAAATTTCTTAGCATAAGAGTATTAAACAAGTACAAATATCTAAACTATATTCATATAAAAAATATTAAGATATATCAATTTAGAAAGTATTTCAGTTATTCAAAAGTTATTTATTTATTAATATTTATATTTTTTGATGAATAGTTCCTTTTCTATTAATAAATATTAAAGTTATATGATTGTTAAAATATACGTAAAATATAAAAAAATTAGTTAGTGCACTACGATAATTACAGTCATCCCGTTTCTATCGTTATAGAAAGCCCTTACACATTAATGATATACACAAGATAGGGTCTCATTGAAAGTAAAAACCGTGTAATAGACTTCGATAATCTGTGGAAATAGTAGCTTAGCGTTTGGTAAAGACTCGCAGTTCTAAGATGAAACAGAAAAGCACAGTGAAACTCAATACTTTTTATTCCTCATCAAAGCTAAGAAATACAACATACAATGAAAATTAATGCACTCAATAAGTTATTGCCCAATCCATCCCCAAACCACAATAAGCTTGCCAAACCGTTTATTCCATCCGTTTCAACTCAGAGTCTTCATTTGAACCAGTGCCCACCACGTCTTTTCACAGGGGTGCCTGAGAAACAAAACAAAACCTCAAAAAAGACCTAAAGAATAGACTTAATAGTCAAAACAAAATCTGAGAAATAGCAATACAGGCAAACTCGAGAAATCTTACTTGATTAGACATCAGTCCTTTTTACATAGGGAGCTTCGGTTGGAGTTACTGGAAAAGATGGTAAAGGAAAAGTTGGAGCTTCGGCTGGAATTGCTGGAAAAAATGGAAAACGAAAAACTGGAGCTTCAGCTGGAGTTGTTGGAAAAACTGGAGGTTCAGCTGGAGTTGTTGGAAGAAATGGAAAAGGTCGCATAATATTAGAAGATGGTTTAGCTGAAGCCAAGGTGGGAATGTCAGTATCAAGGTTGGGATCTGTTGACTGTGCAGCCAAATCAGCAGCGCCAATCAAAGCCATCACGGCCATGAAAGCCCTTACAGTCTTTGCCTTGGCAAGGAATGCCATCGCAATAAATAATAAGAAGAAGACTGAAAGGAAGAAAATCTATGGAAACAAAATGAATCAAGAACCTTGATTGTGTGTATGCAGATGGCTTGTGGAGAAGGGATTTTAAAGGCCTCCGAAATCATACGTCGATTTTCTATGCGGATTTGAGAAGGAGCTTTCGGACTTATCGGTCTCAATCTTTTCTCTCGGCGACGTTGGCAATGAATTGGCAATGAAGTCAACTTCAGGTTTTTTATTGTTTTTTACGTATGCGACGTGTAATTCTGTGTACATTTTTATCAATCCTATATTCATTATATAATCTAACGTCGCCTCCGAGAGAAATTTGGATGGGAGATTAATATCTTAAATAATGTTCTTTGTAATCTTCTTTCTTAAGATTTCGGGACAGCGTTTATGCAGCCATTACAATCTTAATAATTGAAAAAAACAAAAAAACTAAGTCTCCTTTGATAAGATTTAGATGATTTAGATTTTGATGGCTGGATAGATGACTCAAGTTTTGTGACAAAGGACACTTGGTCTAATGACAAAGTTCATATGGTAAATATTTAGATGGTGTTGAGTTCAAATATTTTACCATACAAAAAAAAAAAGAGGCTTCATAGTATCTTTACTCTGTCACAATTTATTGTTATTACATCAAGAGAATTCAAAAAAAATAAACCCTGGTAACAAAAAGCTTTACACCAAAAAATCGCTGAGATATTACACATTCCTCAATCTATCCCACATTTGCATGATTTTTCCTCCTTTATGTGGGCTTGAACTTGAAATGGTTGCGACATGTTGTACATGTAAAATATTTCTACATTTGAAACTAGTGAAGAGTATAAATAGTGTTCAATCAAATAGAACAAGGTTAGTTTAAATTCATATCAACTCATCTAAATTGCCCTACGAGAAATAATTCTTCTCAACTAACCCTAACCAACTAAATATTTCTTTTAGTTATTCTAATCTTACTAAAAACTAACTACAAGTGTATTATTTTCTAGCATTCCCCCTTATTACAATAATCCAAACAAAGGACTGCACATTGCAAGAGTTTGTTATAACAACCATTATGGAGATATTGATGAATTTTCTTACCCATCCTTCTTACTCACCGAGGCAATACCAGACATACCTCATTAGTAAATCCCCTAACTATAGATCCAACATCCACGTGCACAACAAAAGAAACATAAATTGTTCTCAACCTCCTTGCACAATGAGATGCTTTTCTTCTAGAAGTCAAAATCTTCTTTGACTATGTCTAATGCCAACTCTAATGCTACACATGAGAGAATAAATCCCCTCTAAGTGTTAAATCCCTCCTCCAGTAATACAGAAGCAACCCCTTTTATGTTGTACAAAAAGCTAACCAAATGTTAATACACTAAATGCACCCAAAACAAAACCTAAATCTCCTCCTTTGTTCTAGAAGGAACACAAATCATGCCAAGCCCCTCTTTTTGTAGAGACATAAATTAAAAAGGATATTTCTTATGCAGTGAATCACCCTTAAGCAAAAAGCTATATCAGGATGATAAGTCTCCTCCCATCACTATTTACTCCAACTTTCCATTTAACCCTCTTTACTCTTTAAAGGGTACATATTTTTCCATGTTAATGAGATGGTTAAGTGAGTCTTTAATATGCATTACAAAATCACAATGTTCTATCTCACCTTTAGTTGTAGTGAGAGCATTATTTTTCAGCAGCTACACAAGGATGATATTTTTGGCCATTAATATGCAATTGGTTTGAATATGTCCATTTTCTTGACAATATTAGCATTTCAATTATTTCCTTGTTGAAATTTTATATTCTTTTCAACAAATCTTTTTTTTCCTTCATTATTGAATGAATCCTTTTAGCTCTACTTTCTTCACCAATAAAAGAAGAATCGTAGTTTCCAAGCCGAGGTTCATTTTTTTAATGTAAAAATAATATGGTCAAAACTTGAAGGTATACTACTTAGCAAGATTGTCATAGCATCATCATTATTGACTTCAGAGTTTACACATACAAGTTGATGAAGGAGAGAATAAAATACACTAATATGTTTACCAATATTGCCTCCATCTCCCACCTTCAAACTAAACACAATTTTCTTTATAATTTTTTTCATTTGAAACCTATGAACCAGATATATAATTAAGCTCATCCCATTTTTCCTTTGATTTCTTTGTCACGTTATTTTGATGCAAATATGCACCAAATAGACCAATGTACCAATCAATGTCATGTCTCTATAATCTTTAGTCATTCATCTTGTTGCTTCATCAATATCTTGTGGTTTTCAATAACACCACACACAATATGTCATAGATATTTCTCAATTAAAAGTGGGTAAGTGGACCTAGATGGTGTGCAAAAAGAGGGCCTCCCACCGAGAAAAAATCAAAATGCCTATAACCTTATTATGTTATGGTTTGATAACTACCAAGCCTACATTCAAAAAATCTGATTAGGTTTTATTATAACTAAAACATGATCAATTTTTTAATACAACGAAAATGAGATCACATTTTTAATATATAAAATTATTTTTCCTTTTGTTAGAAAATCGTACGGATTTTAATCTTCTAAAACCCGTGCATGTTATTTATCCCTAAAAAAAACCTAAAATGAAAAGCAAGGGAAGGGAGGAGATAGAACGGAGAGAGGGGAAAGGGGAGGGCGATCATATAGAAGGAAAAAAGGGGTTGAGAGAGAAAGAGGTTAATTAAAGTGGAATAGATTGATATAGAAAGGGAGAGGGGGAGGGATGGCCTCAGATGATGATTTGAGGGAGGGGAGAGAATAAGAGAGGTTAATTATGCAGGGATATCGAGAGAGAGAGGGAGAGAGAGAGAGAGAGAGAGAGAGAGAGAGAGAGAGAGAGAGAGAGAGAGAGGTATCATGGGTTACAAGATTTCTCCTAAGGGTTTGTCATATGTATTAATGGGTCACGGGATATATTAATAGGTCCTAGGATACAATAATGGGATCCAGGGGATCCTAAGATATAAGGGTGTGAATGAGGAGCCTAGTACACATTTATGTGTCAAAAGGCATCACAAGATACATTAACCAGTCACAACATGTCTTATGGGGTCCTGGGTTACATTAATGGGTAGTAGGATGTCTTAAGTGGTCCTAGGTGTCATGAGTGGTCCTAAGCAGTCTTAAGGTACATAAATACATTAATTTGTCCTACGATTTCCGAAGGGCTAATAGGTGTCTTAACTAGTACTAAGGACTCCAAGGATACATTAATGGGTTCTAGTATGTATTAAGGGCTCTTGATTGTCTTAAGGGATCCCTGTATGTATTAATAAGTCATAGGATACATTGATGGTTGCTACATGGTCCTAGGGTACTTTAATGGGTGTTGGGATACATTCATGGGACCTAGGGTATCCTAGGATGCATTAATTGGTCCTCAAGGTCCTAAGTGTCTTAAGAGGTCCTAAGATACATTAATGGGTCCTAGAATTTCTTAAGAGGTCTTAGGTGTCATGAGTGTTAGGATTAGGTAATACTGAGAGGGGGGGTCAATCAATATTACAACACTTTAAATTCAAACTTAATAATTTCCAACTTAACCATGCAATTACTGAAACGATAAGAACATACACATAAAGTAAATAACTCATAACACCATGATTTGTTCACGAGGAAACCCTGACCAAGGGAAAAATCCGATGGAGATGACACACACAAATAATGCACTAAGAGTATAAAGTCCCTGTTAGGATACCTAGCTCTATTAGGATTTGAATATTACATTTAGCGCATATCCCTATTAAAGGATAAAAACCATGTTTAGGGAAAAACAAGGAGCTCATTACTCTTACAATCAGAAATTGTCTTTACAAAAATATTTCTCAAGTAATGAATTGAACAAGAATTAGTAATTCTTAGATAGTTCAAATGATGGCTTGCATTCTTTTTAATCAAATCTGACATCACCATGCATTACACATTCCATTCGGATCTTTGCATCTCAAAACATCTTCATATATACTTGATTTCCTAATCAGTCAACTCACAAATATATCACAAAACATGACTAGTACTCTATCAAATGATAAACATATAGTCAATGATCATACTCTTTTTGGTTTAAATATGGAAATACAAGTACTGAGAGGCGAGGGGTGAATCAGTACTCCAAAATTTTTTATCATGTATTCTTATCAATAACGGACTAAACATTATGCAGTTAATCATTGTAAACCAAATAAACCAAAACATGAAATGATTACTCATAACATGGTGATTTTTGGTCTCGCATAAACCCTTATCAAAGGGGAAAAACCGTAGTGGGGATGGTACCCACAATCCTTCACTACTACAGTAAATAGTTTCTTGGTTAGAGCTACAATTTTTAGCTACTTCTAATAGCTTACCCTATTAGGAGTACAAAAGACTAATATTTGTACCATGTTACATGATTTACAAAATAAGACCTATTAGAGCCTACTCAATAGTAAAATTTTCACTCTTCTGAATACAACAAAACTTAGTTTGAAAATATGTCTGTAATATTGAATCAACTAATGTTGTTCAGACTCACTATGCTCAATAACATATTTAGCTCATACCATACTCATTAGTATCAAAACTAGTTCATCTTTTTTATTTTTCTCTGACTCCTCTCTACTCGGTAGTTCAACTTTATCACATCATTTATTCCTCATTTTCATCCTTATGCCTCTTTCATTCAAATCTATTCAACTATCTCGCACTCTCTCTGCTCTCCACGATCTGTTCCTTTTATTTGAGCTAAAGAGGAAATGGAACTGTTCTACATCCTTCTCCTTCAATGGTGTTGATTAAGCGGTGCTAGCTTTGGTTTCATTCTAAAATAATTATTCCCTTCACTTTCCATTGGTTGATCTTCCTTATAATCATGTGCAATGATGTGTTTAGATTCCAAATGTTTTACCTAACGCTCACCTTGAATTCTGTAAAATATTTTTTGCTCAGTGTCCATCTTCAACGTACCTTCCATGAATTGTTGTGTCAGCTTTGTATTACTAGATAAAATGTTTCATTATTTCTTGGTAAAATAAGCTCTCAGCTTGGTAACTATCGATCACTACTTGGTGCATGTCTTTCTTTGTTAGGTGCCTATCTCTCTTTTTTTTTTATGAAATACTCTCTTCCTGACTGACTGACTTTGTGTGACTCCTTTCACTAACTAACTCTACTTAACCAATATGAATTCAAGACAAAACTAATGATAAAAAAATAACTTGGTAGGAGTATCAAAATTAAAAAAATAGGGTAGGACCTAGACTAAATCCAACTTACCACTTCTGGATTCCACATTATACTTCCTTAATCATTGCAACCATTCAACTATCTTGTTATAAACTATTGTACTATCTTCACATAGCTTCTAAAGACTGTAACTCTCTAAAATTAACACCAAAATACACATGGCCTTATTTGGAGGTCTACTATATCCCAAAATATCTTCCTCTAAGCTCCCATAACTTAGTTCTCCACATAATGTGCCTGCTGACCAAAATTGTACAACTATACCCTATCAACTATTTCCAAAACTTAGTTATTTTGCAAATTTAAATATCCAAAACTAGATTGTACACCAAGCGTTCATGCTAATGAGTAGTGTTTCCATAAATGACAATCTTTAAGAAATGCTCATTAGGCCACTTGCCAACAAACTACCCCTTTGGCATTGATTCCAACGCTTAGTGAAAAATGACTAAGTTATCAATACCAAACTATTAACTTACTAAGCATATTTTTCATACATATTTCTTCCCCTTTGACATCAATGGGAAAGGTGTAACTATATACATACCAAAATTGTAGGATTGGTTCACCAAAAAGTCATACCATGTGAAGTACATATTGAAAATAAGTTTCCAAGATCTTCGACTCAGTTATCCATGTCTTTACCAAAATTTGACCAACATAGATAAGGCCATTTAGTGAAAAAGATGAAGTCTCAGCTTCCTTCAATTCTCTGGGCATGTTATCAACAAGTCCCTTCTTTCTTGTCTCCATATCATAAAGATTTTTCTTCAGAATTGATAGTTTTAGAGTGATTAAAGTCTTTAACATGCAAACTCTTACTATTACTCTCCCTTTCTCTATTTCAAGTAGATTGATTTTGTCCAACAGTCTAGATACTTCCTTATCCATCTTTGCAATAGTTTATGTGTACTCACAACTATGTACTAATGTATCCAGAGTCTTTCTATCATTGGCAATGATGTCTTCCATGCTCTTCAGGTTCTTGAGAGAATTTATATAATAGTTGTATAAATTCCTTCAATAAGCAATACAAGACTTTGCTTCATCAATAGTAATATTAAATATGCCTACATCCCATGTGATCAAATTACATACCTCATCAAGCTTCTTCACCAAATATTCTTTTTTCATCTCTAACTGTTGCAATCGTCTCCAAAGACTCAAAGTGAACATCAAACTCATAAAGTACTTTGTTCAGGTTTTCCATTGTATCCTTTCCTTGGATATTAATGTTGGAAAGTGATGAGTTGTGTATGATACAAGACACTTATGGGTTGTCCTTTATGGAAACATATCTGGTATATTGATCGGCTGGAATGAAGTTCAGTTTTGGAGATACAATCTTCAAAATGACTAGGTATAGAAGCATAAATACAGAGTATGACAGTATTGTTTTGGGTATCGAAGATCAAGTACGATGATTTATGACTTTAAAGCTTAGTGGAGGAAACTATGGGGTATGCATGATCTCCACCTAAGATCAATTTAGTTTTTATGTTGATTCCAGTGAGTTAGAGAGATTTGAAGATGAGTAAAGAAAATAGAACAATGTAATAGAGTATTTGAATAGTAGCGATGATTTAAGGAGTATGGTGTGGACTCTTGGAAAGCTAGGTTGGATTATTATTTTAGATAACCTATATTTTGGTTATTTAAGAGAACCAACTTTTTATTTTCTCTTTACATTATTTATTTTGTATTGAGAGCCGACTATGTGATATTGTAAAGAGATCTGACTTGATGTTAAGAAAGATATATAGATTAAGACTTTTTGTAAAGAAAATAAATAGATGATGGATGAGAAAATGTATATGTGTATATGTGAATAGAAGAGAAAAGGATGATAGAGATGATTGAAGAACTATGACTGGAACTATCTAAGCATTGAAGATGCTTGTTTTTGTTCATTACTGAGTACACTTTGTAACATAAGTATTGTTGTAAGAGTTTTAAGCTTAGTTGGCCCCTAAGAGGGTGTAGTATACATTTAACAAGGTTGTTATTCCTTTAATAAGAAAATGTACTATGTAATATTCAGCTCCTAATAGAGATAGATCTCCTAACAGGGACATTATACTTTAGTACTTGGGTACCATCCCTACTGGGGTTTTCCCTTGGCCAGGGTTTCCTTGACAAAAAATAATGGTGTTATGAGTTATGTGTTATTTTTTTATGTTCTTTTCATTTTAGCAAGCTTATGGTTTATTTGGAATTGGTTTAAGTTTAATTTAAAGTGTTTTAATACTGATTCACCCCCTCTCTCACTATTACTAAATCCTAACAATTGGTATTAGAGCTATTGGCCATTGGAGAGAAAGTCTAACAGCTTAAGGGAGATCAAAATGGATTATAAAATTTTACAAGAGAACTTTGAAGTAGCACTTGAATACCTTGATAAAGAAAAAGCAGAAAATGGTGACTTGAGATTTAAATTAAGTAGAGCTAATGAATTCATCAAGAAACTTAAGGATCATCTTGAAATTTCAAGAAATCAGAGACAAGAACTTATGATTCAGATAAAACAGGATTCAGAGAATGATAATTTAGATGAGATAAAGAAACTTGAACAAGAGAATGATACTTTGAAGGTTGAGAATGAAATGATGGCTAAAGAGATTCAACAAGAAAAGAATGTTAAGATCAAGACTGAAGAAGCTTTAAAATATGCTAATACTCTGATGGGACAAATGAAGATTGACCTTGACCATTACAAGAACAAGTATCTAGAATTGGAGAAATATAATCAGATCATAAAAGGAGAACTTGTTGAGACAGAAACACATTGAGAAATTTCACATGAGCAGTGACTTTATCGATGAACAAAGAGATAGACAGAAACATAAAGGTGATATGACTTGTATTAACTTAAATGAAGTTGAATGCTCTAAGATTCAAGAAGAAAAATCTGATGTGAATATTGATATAGAGAAACCTATTCTTGAAGAACCTAAAGAACAAATCAGACGTTTCAGAGGTAGATGTTTTGGATGCAACAAGTTTGGATGCATGAAGAGAGATTGTAGAGGTAATACCCATTTTAGAACTATTTTTGGTTATTGTTTTAATTGCAATGCATATGGGCACACGAGAGCAGAATGCAAAAAACCTAATAAAACTAGATACAGACAAGACAACAACAAAGGACAGTCAATAACTAAGGTCACATGTTACAAATGGAACAATCTTGGACACATTGAAAGAAATTGTAAATTACAAGTTAATCAGTATAATAAACCTCATATATGCTACAAATGTAATAATCTAGGTCATATAGCAAAGTTTTGCAAGTATAATAGAGTAAACAACAAAAGAGCACTGCCTCCTACGGATACAAAGAAGAATGATAATAATACGGGTAAGAGTATGGTAGAATACAAGAGTGATTTTGACAATTTTTTTAGGAAAACACAAGATAAAAACACTGGTAAAGTATTGAGGTTCAAAGATTCTAATGATGTATTGGTTCAAGAAGAGAAAGTAGATGCTACTAGATCTTTGCGTGATGATAGCAAAATAGAATCGACCTAATTGGCCGAGCATGGCCTTAGGTGGAGCATTGGATGAGCACAAAAGAATAAATCCATCCCCTGATTATGTGGATTAAGCTTTAGCAAGATTAGGTATGATATTGGCCAACATCATGGAGCTTATATCTAAGAGCGTAACATCAGACAATGCATATTTTGTGATCATGAGATTTATGACTGACTGGATAGTATTGGGTAATGTGAGTTTTTAACACTTAACTATGTATAAAGAATGTGACGGTTAGTTATTTCCTTACAATTTGATGAGCAAAAACCTAAGGAGATCATAGAGAAGAGAGGTTCAAACTATCTAGCAACTACTTTTCATGATCGATCGAAGCGGAAACTCAGAATTTAGTGCATAAAAGGTATTTACATCATTTACATCTACAATTCGGCTATGGATACACCTTTGATATATGATGTTGTATATCGACCTAGATACAAGTTTAAGAAATATCCTTTCAAGTGTTGTGAAGATGACCCCGAAGGAGCATTTTCCCAGACATCGTATGATATTTTGCATGTAGAACATATTAGGGCATACATTCATTACAAGTATGATATATTGGTTGTTGATGAAATTTCTACTAAAATGGAGTATATGAATGATAATGGAAAATGAGGGATGAATTCAAACACATTGACAACCTGAGCATCATGATGATATTTGATTTGTATGAATTCAGCGAAGAGGAATGGTTCAAAATCTTACTTAGCAGATTTCATGATCAATTCATCTGGATAGGAGAGTAACCTATGAAGATATGTAGTCAATTGATTCATGAGATTACTAGATTGGAAAACATTGGAGCTATCCCTATGGCTGAGAAAAACATAAAGAAACAAGATGAAACCCTAACACATTCAAAATGGGATAGGGAAGCTATGACACTGAATGATATATTCTTACAGGATCTCAGATTTATTGTGATGATACTTGGTTACAAATTCTATTACAGCAATAGGCCTAATTCAGTATCTACATGTTTTATCATTATGGCCTACAGAATCATGAAATAAAACACTACTTATAATCTATGCGAGGTTGTGGAACAACATTTTTTGGAGAATGTTAAACTAATCAAGAAGGACAAATCTAAAATCTTTCAATTTGGCTCTCTTAATGCATATGTATATCCATCTTGACCACAAGCTTCTAGGCATGCACCTAAGTGGATGGAGAAAAGGGATACCTACTGGTATTCAAATTTCTCAGAGCTACCAAAGACATAATTGCACATGGGTTGATGGAGAACTATTTGGAATGATCAAGATTATTTAGAGGCAAATGAATGAAAGAGTTAGAATTCTTGAAGAATTAGTTGAAAAATATAAGGACACAATTTATTTTATGGTTGAGACAGACTATGTATGTTTTGAGGTAGATATACCTAGGGTGAAATGGTGTTAATCTATGGGCTATGAAGCTAGTTTTGAGGTCCTAACTATGCAGATTGAATATGTGTTGGAATCTGAGATAGATACATCTAAGGAGAGATGGGGCACCTATGAGGAAAAATCAGAGAAGAACAGAATAAAGATATCAGGAAAAGGAAAGTACAAAAAAATTTGATGATTGTAGAACTAAGGCATGTTTGACTAAAGAAGAGTTGAGAGAAGTAAAGAAGAAGATAGCAGAGCGATCTTCTAGACTAGCAAGTACTGCTACTTTAGCCCTTCCACCTCCAGAGATTGAGAAGGTAACTAGTCCACCTTCTACAATTATTGATGTTACCACCCCTTCACCACCACTAAAGACATCACAAGAAGAGGTATTTAATATTGTACCTCAGAGAAGCACTAGATCCACTAAACCAAATTCACCTACTAAGGAACAAAGGAGTGAAAGAGAAGAGAAGAAAACAAAAAAAAGACCACTAGTAATAGACAAGTGTGGAAGCTATACTTGAAGATGATTGAAAAGAGAGCTATTGAGCAAGGGAAGCTTGTTCCTGTGAATAAGTACTATGAAAGGTATGAGGAGACATATAAACTTAAGATTGAAGATATTATGGTAAACTACTTACTTGTTTTCAAGAAGAATCTACTAGAGTTAGAGGGAAGTATACTCGAGGAGCTTTATGGTAGACTAGAAGTAAGGAAAAAGCTTTCACATATTGAAGATGATTCTATTAGGAATCAAGATATAGATGACATGCTACCTGTAGTTTCAATACAAGAAAGATAAAGAATACTTAATGCACTAAAACCATTATTGAGGACTAAGGCTAGATTGGTGAAAATTATGGGAAGAATATATGAAGAAGTCTTAGAGGAGACTCAAAAGGAATTAGATCAAATACTAATGAGAAATATTGCTAAGAAGACTCCACTTCCTAAAACTACTACTCCTACACCTATAGGAATTGGTGAATATTCTAAGATAGTTGAGGTGAATGTTTAGATGAGAAAAGATATCATGCAACCATATTTTTATGTTTTTGATGTGCTTGTGACCTTTGACACATTGCTTGATTATAAAGACCCATTTGTAGGAAGTATGGAAAACACAATTGCAGAGGAGAAGGAAGAACAAAAAGAGGAAGAACAGGAAAAGAAAGAACAAAAGGAGGAAGAGAAAAATATTGAGTCTGAAAAGAGAATTGAGGCATAAACAAAAAAAGAGAAAGGGACAAGAGGTGAGGTAAAACATGAACCTGGTACATCTACTAATCTATTTCTGGAAAGTATGGACAGAACATTGAGTACTGATGTTAATGGTATGGGTGAGGATGAGTTGATAACACTATCATTGCATTCTCTAAAGCTAAGGAAAGATCTGAGAAGAAAGGAGACAAAAGATCTAAAGTGATTACTAGGGTAGTCAATCTAGTGAAAAAACTCCTCTGTGTACCTATTATATTTCAAGGAAAGGATGAAGCGGAGAATCTTAGGTTGACACAAGATGATTTTGACAGTCACTATGAATCTTTAGTGAAAAGTGCTAAAGAGATTACCGAGAAGAGTTATCAAGAGAGGAAGTTGAAGGAAGTTTTCCAGTCTATCTCATGAGAATTAAGAATTTTGAGAGAAGCTACAACTAAGGCCATAAATTGTATCACACATGGAAGGATACTATACAACAATTATATAAATCCAATCAGACATATTCAAAATATTGAAGATATTTTGGCAAAGGAAAGGACTTCACTAAATAGAATGATGGGAAATCGTGAGACCTCCTCACAATCTATATTAGAGATGAATAGTGACATAACAAAAAAATATGACAAGATGAATGTATTTGATATTGAGAAACAGATAGTGATGACAAGATTTGGTTTGTTGAAGAGTTTAATTACTCCTAAACTATCAATTATTGAAGATCATTTACCTGATCTAGAGAAAAGAGAAGAGTCATTGACACATTCTATGTCTACAGAGTTAAAAGCTGTAGAGACATCACCTTCTACACTAAATGGACTAATTCATGTTAGTCAGTTGTTTGATTGATTCATGGAGCACTGAAGTGAAGATCATGGAAGACACCTTCCAAGATGTACTCAAACTCGTGGGCAAACACTGAAATCCTACATTTGTAAATTTTGGATGCACCATTTTCATTTTTTTCAAAGGGGGAGGAGAGAAGAAAAATGAGTTATTAGAAAATAATAATAAAAATGTATATATGAAAGAAAAGAAAAAGAGAAGGACAATGAGTTGGGACACTTAGTCATTTTTTGCTAAGTGTTGCCATCAATTCCAAAGGGAGAGATTATTGGCAAGTGATGAGTTTTGTATGATATGAGACACTTATGGGTTGTCATTTATGAAACTTATCTAGTATATTGATCACTTGGAATGAAGTTGCTTTTGGAGATACATAATTCAAAATGACTAAGTACAGAAGTAGAAATACAAAGTATGGCAGTATTGTTTTGTGTATCAAAGATCAAGTACAACAATTGATGACATGCGATCTTAGTGAAAGATACTATGGGGTATATATTACCTCCACCTAAGATTAATTTTTTTTTGGGTTTGATTACAGTGAGTTAGAGAGATTTGAAGACAAGCGAAGACATCATAATAGCGTAACAGAGCAGTTGAATAGTAGTGGTGATTAAAGGAGTATGTTGTGGACTCCTGGCAAGCTAAGTTGAATTA
>MU227824.1:1890003-1928417 GCA_018584345.1 Thuja plicata | reverse complement strand
TATATATATATATATATATAATGAGCTGACAAGTTTGATCCCTGCTTTCAATCAGCCCAGTCTGAAGGCCTTCAATGTTTCAAACAATCATTTGATAGGTTCCATTCCAAACACTCCTATCTTGAATTCATTTGATGAATCTGCTTACTTGGGTAATGATTTAACGTGTGGTCCAAAATTGTCTCATAATTTCTCATTCTCATTACCCTCTCCTTCACCTTCACCAAGTACACACAAGCCACCATATACATATACTCCCCCTAGTCTCATTACTCCATTGCCATCAACCCCCTTTTCACCTTCACCAACTACCATGATTTACAAAAAAGGTGGTGTATCTAAAGACATTATCACTCTCATTAGTATTGTATTGGTCATAATTGTGCTCCTTGCTCCCTCCTGTCATAAGTTGTTATCATCTAGGGAATGAAATGCTTCCTCCAAAAAGCTTCAATTTATCATAATATATATTTATTTTTCCTATAATAGCCAATTTTTTAAAACTCACCTTAACAAAATAATAAATCTTTTAAATTGTTTGTGTACTTTGTAAATTTCTTAGCATAAGAGTATTTAAGAGGTACAAATATCTAAACTATATTCATATAAAAAATATTAAGAAATATCAATTTTGAAGTATTTTATTTATTCAAAAGTTATATTTTTTTTCTTTAATATTTATATTTTCAAATTTATATGATTATTAAAATATACATAAAATATAAAATATATAGTTAGTACACTAAGATAATTACAGTCATCCCCTTTTTACCGTTATAGAAAGCCCATACACATTAATGATATACACAAGATAGGGTCTACTTGGAAGTAAAAATTGTGTAACATACTCGATAATGTGTCGACATAGTAGCGTAGCGTTTCATAAAGACTCGCAGTTCTAAGATGAAACAGTGAAGCACAGTGAAACTCAATACTTTTTATTCCTCATCAAAGCTAAGAAATACAACATACAATGAAAAGTAATGCACTCAATAAGCTATTGCCCAAATCCATCCCCAAACCACAATAAGCCTGCTAAACCGTTTATTCGATCCTTTTCAACTCAGAGTCTTCATTTAAACCAGTGCCCACCACGTCTTTTCACCGGGGTACCTGAAAAACAAAACAAAATCTTAAAAAAGAACTAAACAATAAACTTAATAGTCAAAATAAATCCGAAAAATAGCAATACAGGCAAACTCGACAAATCTTACTTGATTTGACATCAGTCTTTCTTAAATAGGGAGCTTCGGCTGGAGTTGCTGGAAAAGATGGTAAAGGAAAAGTTGGAGCTTCAGCTGGAGGTTCTGGCAAAAATGGAAAACGAAAAGTTGGAGGTTCAGCTGGAGTAGCTGGAAAAAATGGTAAACGAACAGTTGGAGGTTCAGCTGGAGTAGCTGGAAAAAATGGTAAACGAATAGTTGGAGGTTCAGCTGGAGTAGATGGAAAAAATGGTAAACGAAAAACTGGAGCTTCAGATGGAACTATTGGAAAAAATGGTAAACGAAAAACTGGAGCTTCAGCTGGAACTGTTGGAAAAAATGGAAAAGGTGGCATAACATTAGAAGATGATTTAGCTGAAGCCAAGGTGGGAATGTCAGTATCAAGGTTGGAATCTGTTGACTGTGCAGCCACGTCAGCAGCGCCAATCAAAGCCATCATGGCCATGAAAGCCATTACCATCTTTGCCTTCGCCAGGAATGCCATCGCAATAACTAATAACAAGAAGACTGAAAGGAAGAAAAGCTCTGGAAACAAAATGAATCAAGAACCTTGATTGTGTGAATGCAGATGGCTTGTGAAGAAGGGGTTTTAAAGGCCTGGGAAATCATACGTCAATTTTCTTGGCGGATTTATCAACGAGCTTTCGGACTTACCGGTCTCAATCTTTTCTTTCGGCGAGGTTAGCAATGAATTGAACAGTAGAATGTGATGTCACATTCAGGTTTTCTTTGTAGCCTTCTTCTTTATCAATTGTTTTTAAAATATGCGACGAGTAATCCCGTGTACATTTTTATCAATCCTATCTTGATAATATAATCTAATGTCGCCTCCGAGGGAAATTTTGATGGGACATTAATATCTTAATAATATTCTGTGTAATCTTCTTTCTCAAGATTTCATGACAGCGTTTATCCGGCCATTAGAATCTTTTATAATTGAAAAAAAACAAAGAGTTGACATTAATGTCTTAATAATATTCTGTGTAGTCTTCTTTCTTAAGATTTCATGACAGCGTTTATCCGGCCATTAGAATCTTAATAATTGAAAAAAAACAAAAAAAATTAAGCCCGCCCTTCATAAGATTTAGATTTGGATAGTTGGAACTTAATAATTGAAAAAAACAAAAAATTAAGCCCTTCTTTGATAAGATTTATATTTTAATGGCTGGATAGATGTCTCCAGATTTGTGACAAAGAACACTTGGTCTAATGACAAAGTTCATATGGTAAATTTTAGATGGTGTCGAGTTTAAATATTTTACCATACAAAAAAATGGGGGCTTCATAGTATCTTTAGTCTGTCATAATTTTTTTTTATTACATCTAGAGAATTCGAAAAAAAAATACCTTGGTAACAAAAAGCTTTACACTAAAAAATCTCGAAGATATTACACATTCCTCAATCTATCCCACATTTGCATGATTTATCTTCCTTTATGTGGGCTTGAACTTGAAATGTTTCAGACTTGTCGTACATGTAAAGGATTTCTACATTCGAAACTAGTGAAGAGTATAAATGGCATTCAATCAAATACAATGAGGTTAGTTTAGATTCATATGCACTGGCTTATAAAGTCATAAGCTTCTCATCCAAATTGCCCTACGATAAATAATTCTTCTCAACCAATCCTAACCAAATAAATATTTATTTTAGTTATTCTAGTATTACTAAAACCTAACTACAAGTGTATTATTTTCTAGCATTCCTCCTTATTACATTAATCCAAACAAAGGACTGAACATTGCAAGAGTTGGTTATAACAACCCTTATGGAGATTTTGATGAACTCTCTTACCAATCCTTCTTACTCACTGAGGCAACACCAGACAAACCTCATAAATAAATCTTCTAATTATAGATCCCACAACCACCTGCAGAACACAAGAAACATACAATGTTCTCAACCTCCTTTCACAATGAGATGCTTTTCTTCTGGAAGTCAACATCTTCTTCGACTATGTCTAATGCCAACTCTAATGCTACACATGGGAGAATAAATCCCCTCTAAGTGCTAAATCCATCCTCTAATATTATGGAAGCAACCCCTCCTATGTTGTACCAAAAACCAACAAAATGTTAATACACCAAATGCACCAAAAAGAAAACCTTAATCTCCTCCTTGCTTCTAGAAGGAACACACATCATTCCAAGCCCCTCTTTTTTGTAGAGAAAAAAGTTGAAAATGATGTTTCTTATGTAGTGAATCACCCGTAAGCAAAAAGCTATATCGGGATGATAAGTCTCCTCTATCCACCATTTACTCCAACTTTCGATTTAGCCCCCTTTACTCTTTAAAGGGCGCATATTTTTCCAAATTGATGTCATGGTGAGGTGAGTCTTTAATATGCATTACAAAATTGCAATGTTCTATTTCACCTTAAGTTGCAGTGAGAGTTTTATTTTTCATCAGCTACCCAAGGATGATATCTTTGACCATTAATATGCAATTGGTTTGAATATGTCCATTTTCTTCACAATAGTATCATTTCAATTATTTCCTTGCTGAAATTTTATATTCTTTTCAACAAAACAAATATTTCCTTGATAATTGAATGAATACGTTTAGCTGTACTTTCTTCATCAATCAAAGAAGTATCATAGTTTCCAAGCTGAGATTCATTTTTTTTATTATAAAAATAATATAGCCTAAACTTGAAGGCATACTACTTAGCAATATTTTCATAGCATCGTCATTATTGACTTTAGAGTTTACACATACAAGTTGATTAAGGAAGGAATGAAATACAATAATATGTTGACCAATATTGCCTCCATCTCCCATCTTCAACCTAAACAAAATTTTCTTTATAAAATTTTTTGCATTTGAATCCTATGAACCAGATATATAATTAGGCTCATACCATTTTTTCTTTGATTTGTTTGTCAGATTATTTTGATACAAATATGCACCAAATAAACCAATGTACCAATCAATGTCATGTCTCTACGATCTTTAGTCATCCATCTTATTTCTTCATCTAGATATCTTGTGAATTTCAATAGCACCACACACAATATGTCGTAGATCTTTCTCAATTAAAAGTGGATAAGTGCACCTAGATGGTGTGCAAAAAGAGGCCCTCCCACCCAAAAAAAAAATTCCCATAACCTTATTAGGTTATGGTTTGATAACAACCAAGCCTACATTTAAATAGCCTGATTGGGTTTTATTATAACCAACACATGATCAAGTTTTTAATATAACCAAAATGAGATCACATTTTTAATATATAAAAGCATTTTTCACATTCTTATAAAATCATACAGGTTTTAATCTTCTAAAACACGTGCATGTTATTTATCCCTAGAAAAAATCCTAAGAAGAAAACAAGGGAAGGGAAGAGAGAGAGAGAGAGAGAGAGAGAGAGAGAGAGAGAGAGAGAGAGAGAGAGAGAGAGAGAGAGAGAGAGAGAGAGAGAGAGAGAGAGAGAGAGAGAGAGAGAGAGAGGTCATAGGATGTCTTAAGACATCCTAGGTTCCTAGAGTTGTCCTAAGGGTTTTCCATATGTATTAATACGTCATGGGATATATTAATAGGTCCTAGGATACATTAATGGGTTTCAGTGGATCCTAATATATAAGGGTGTGAATGAGGATCCTAGGACACATTGATGGGTTAAAAGAAATTCCAAGATACATTAAGCAGTCCTAAGATGTCTTAAGGGGTCCAAGGTGACTTAAGTAGTCCTTAGCAGTCCTAGGTTATAGTAATGGGTCCTAGGATATCTTAAGGGGTCGTAGGTGTCATGAGTGGTCATAAGGGGTCATAGGTGTCATGAGTGGGCCTAAGGGGTCTTAAGGTACATAAATACATTAATTTGTCCTATGATGTCTTAAGTGATAATAGGTTTCTTAACTAGTACTAAGGAGTCCAAGGATACATTAATCAGACCTAGGAAGTCTTAAGAGCTCTTGATTGTCTTAAGGGGTTTGTGTATGTATTAATAAGTTATAGGATACATTGATGGGTGCTACATCGTCCTAGGGTACATTAAAGGGTGTTGGGATACATTCATGGGTCCTAGGGTATCCTAGGATACATTAATGGGTCCTGGGGGTCTAAAATGTCTTAAGAAGTCCTAAGATACATTAATGTGTCCTAGAATTCCTTAAGGGGTCTTAGGTGTCATAAGTGTTTGGATTAGGTAATACTAATAGGGGGGCAATCAATATTAAAAAACTTTAAATTCAATCTTAATAATTTATAACTTAACCATGCAATTACTAAAATGATAAGAACATACACATAAAGTAAATAGCACATAACACCATGAATTGTTCAGGAGGAAACCCTGGCAAAGAGAAACCCCCAGTGGTGAAGACACCCACAAATAATGTACTAAGAGTATAAAGTCCATGTTAGGAGACCTAGCCCTCTTAGGAGATGAATATTACATTTATCACATATCCCTGATAAAAGATAAACACCTTGTTAGGGGTAGTATAAGGAGCTCACTGCTCTTACAATCATAAATTGTCTTTACAAAAATATTTTTCAAGTAATGAACTAAACAAGAATTAGTAATGCTTAGATAGTTCCAATTATGGCTCACATTATTTTTATCTGATTCTAACATCACCATGCATCTACACATTACATTCTAATCTTTCCATCTCAAAACATCATCATATGTTTTCGATCTCCTAATTAGTTGGTTCACACATATATCACAAAACATGACCATTACATTATAAAATTATAAACACATAGTTGACGATCATACTTTTTTTGGTTTAAATATGGAAAAAAAAGTAATGAGAGGGGAGGGGTTATTCATTACTCCGAATACTTTTATCACATATTCTTATCAATTACCGACTAAACATTATGTCTTGTAGAAACCCTTATTAGAGGGGAAAAACTATTGTGGGGATGGTACCCACAATCCTTCACTACTATAGTAAAAAGGTTGCTTGGTTAGAGCTACAATTTTTAGCAACTTCTACTACCTTACCTTGTTAGGAATACAAAAGACATATACAGTCTACCTTGCTAAAGGATTTTACAATCTCTAATCTAAGAGTTGTACCCTGTTAAATGATTTAAAAAATAAGACCTATTAGGGTCTCCCAATAGTGGGATTTTGAATCTTCTAAATACAACAAAACTTAGTACAAATATGTCTATAATACTACATCAACAAATCTTGTTTAGACTCACTGTGCTCAATAATGTATTTACCTCATGCTACACTAGGTAGTATCAAAACTAGTTCATCTTCACTGTTCTTCTCTGATCGCTCTGTACTTGGTACTTCAACTCTATCACATGATTTATTCCTCCTTTGCATCCTTCTGCACCATTCATTCAAATCTCTTCAACTATCTCACACTCTCTCTGTTCTCCACAATCTTTTCCTTTTATTTGACCTAGAGGTGGTGAAATTGTTCTACATCCTTCTTCTTCAATCGTGGTGATTAAGCGGTGCTAGCTTTGGTTGCATTCCCAATGAATTATTCCTTTCATTTTCCATTGGTGGGTCTACCTTGTAATAATATGCAATGATGTGTTTAGATTCCCAATGTTTTACCTAATTCTCACCTTGAAGTTTGTAAAGCATTTTTTTCTCAGTATCCAAATTCAATGTACCTTCCATGAATTTTTATGTTGGCTATATGTTACTTGATAACATGTTTCATTCTTTCTTGGTAACATAAGCTCTCCACTTGGTAACTATCTGTATAGTCAGAAAATGGAAGCACTTCCATTGTACATGTGTTTAGCCTTCCAAGTAAGTGGTTTGGGGTCATGGCAAGCGCCTTGAATGGGTTCCTGATCTTGGCATGGCTTCCTCCCTGTTATGCTCCTCTTTCCACTCTTGTTTGGCCTAATTTTCTGCATTCTAGACTATAGACTGGTGATTGTGGGCTTCAGGGTCAAGGTCAACATTTTAGGTCTATGTCGACCTTGACCCTAACCTAGTTCAGGGTGAACCTTGACCTTGACCCAGGATTCAGATCCCAGGGTCTTGCAATTTCAGGAGGTCAGCCTTTGCAAAAAGTATTTCTCGCTTCTGGGTCAGCTGTTTCAGGTTCTGAAGCATTGATTCCTAAATTATATTTAATATAGGTCCCCTCCTAGGGGTAAAGGATTTAATGGTAATTTAATCCTCCTATGTAGGCCTCCTTAGGAGATTGTGCCCTAATTCCATATAAAAGAGAATCTTTCTCTCTCATTTTCTCTAAGTCTTCTAATCAAAACATCAAGCATTCCTAATTGAGATCAAGCATTATCAAGTGAAGTTCAAACAAGAAATCAAGCAAGATTTCAAGCAAGAATTCATCGATTCAAGTATCCATTTTCATGAAGGAGATTCATTGGATGCCATTGAAGGATTGAAGCTACAAGGTGCCCTTTTGGTGATCTCTCCATCCACCTTCTTCCAAGCCTATTCCAAATTCAAGAACCCATTCAAGACTTGGTGTTGAAGATCTACAAGAAAGAGATTGAAGACATCCTACCTTTCTACATCCTACATTTGAGGCATACTTGTGGATTCAAGGATTCGAATCTGCCACAAGGACTTTTTCAAGCAAGGTGAATTTATGTATTTACTTTATCCATTTCTGCAATTTTAATTATATATATTTGAGGTTAATTCCAAAAACGGGGTTTGACCAAGGAAAACCCCTCCCCCAACACAAAAAATCTCCTTTCTCTTATAGGTACAAGTACATAACAGTGGATTTGAACCCAGATCTAGATACCCTTTTTGAAAAACTTTTAGGATCCGCAAAGAGAGTCACTTTTGGATCTGTGCAGGTCAGGGTTGACATTATTGGGTTAGGGTTGATATTTGTGGGTCAAGGTCACTCTTTTTCATAAGACAACATCAGAACAAAAAATGATTTCGGGTTTTGTTCGTCTCTGCGTTTCGGTTCAGTATCAATTGTTAATTTTTCTAGAAACAGTCTACTGACCTCAGAAAACAATATTCTTTGATCTGCAATATTTCAAGGTTAGTGCATTTCTCCTATCTCTTTAATTACTATCATATATCATTTCTATACATATAATTAATATAATTTATGGTATCTCCTTTGTTATTCTCCTTTCCAAATAGTTGATTCATTTGTGCATTAACCCTTCTCTTGGGTTGATCAACTTGGATCTCCCATTTGTGCATTTGAGAATAAGAAAGGGACATCTTGTCTTCTCCCTAATCACAATTGCAATACTCAATCAATTAAATTCAAGTAAATATGAAATAGGGTTAAGGAATTCAACACACTTTAATCAAATCAAACAACAATTAACAATCAAATCACCTTATCCTCTTTCAACACCTTATAAATTCCTAAGAACCCCATTTCTTATTTTACACTATCATTCATTGTTTGGTGCATGTATTTCTTGGTTCACTTCCTATCTCTCTTTTACCTTTACCAAATACTTGTTGCCTGACTGACTAAATCTGTGTGGCTCCTTATTCTTTCACTGTTTGACTCTACTTATCCAATATGACTTTGAAAAAACTAATGAAAACAAAATAACTTGGTAGGGGTATAAAAATTAACAAAAATAGGATAGGACCCAAACCAAATCCAACTTATCACTTCTGGATTCCACATTATACTTCCTTAATCATCGCAACCACTCAACTATCATGTTACATTGTTGTACTATCTTCACATAATTGCAATAGACTCTATCTCTCTGAAATCAACTCCAAAATACATGCGACCTTATCTGGAGGTCTACTATATCCCAAAATATCTTTCTCTAAGCTTGCATGACTTAGTTCTCCACATATTTTTCTCGCTACCCAAAACTGTACAACTATACCCTATCAACTACTTCCAAAACTTAGTCATTTTTCAAAATTGAATATCCAAAACTGGAATGTACGTCAAGCCACCATGCCAATGAGTAGTGTTTCCATAAATGATAACCTTTAAGTAATGTTAATTAGGCCACTTTCCATAGTCTCCCCTTTTGACATTTATGGAAACACTCAGTGAAAAATGACTAAGTTATCACTACCAAACTATTAACTTACAAAGTACATATTTTTAATACATATTTCTTCCCCTTTGACATAAATGGAAAAGGTGTAACTATATACATACCAAAATTTTAGGATTGGTTTGCCAGAAAGTCATACCATGTGATGTACATCTCGAAAAGAAGTTTCTGAGATCTTTGGCTCACTTATCCATGTCTTTACCAAAATTTGACCAACATGTATTAGAACATTTAGTGCAAAAGATATATTCTCAGCTTCCTTTAGTTGTATGGGTAT
The DNA here is from genome assembly GCA_018584345.1 of Thuja plicata. Taxonomy (NCBI): domain Eukaryota; kingdom Viridiplantae; phylum Streptophyta; class Pinopsida; order Cupressales; family Cupressaceae; genus Thuja; species Thuja plicata. The sequence continues at coordinate 1,918,951 of MU227824.1, read as the reverse complement.
GTTATCAACAATTTCCTTCTTTCCTATCTCCATATCATAAAGATGTTTCTCTAGAATTTATAGTTTTAGAGTGATTAGACTCTTTAACATAATAAATCTTCCTATTACACTCCCTTTCTCTGTTTCAAGTATGTGGATTTTATCCAATAGTCTAGACACTTCCTTATCCATCTTTGGAATAGTTTATGAGTACTCACAACTGTGTACTAATGTATCCAGAGTCTTTCTATCTTTTCCAATTCTATCTTCAATGCTCTTCAAGTGCTTGATATGATTTATATAGAAGTTGTATAACTTCCTCCAATAAGCAATACAAGAATTTTCTTTATCAATAGTACTATTCAATATTCCTAGGTCCCATGTGATTAAATTACATACCTCATTAGGCTTCCTCACCAAATATTCTTTTTCAGCTCTAACTTCTATGATCATCTCCAAAGACTCAAATTGAACATCAAAGTCATCCAGTACTTTGTTTAGGTTGTTCACTGTATCCTCTCCTTGGAAAGTGAAAGCTAGGAGTAGGAGTTTAATGGTACTATCAACTTCTCTTTCCAGTACATTTGACTTCTTCTCATATTTTTGTTTAGATATCTCATTAGCCTTAACAAAGGCTATGTAAGATAATTTCATTAATTCACCTTCATCCATACCTTCAACATCTATGCCCAAAGGTTTGTCACTACTTGCCAACAATAAAGCTAAAGAAATAGATACGTGAGTTTCTAATTTAATTTCAACTTTATTTTCAAATATTTTCCTTCACTGCCTCAACTGTACTTGCTCTATGTTCTTCCTTAGAAGCCTCTTAGTCAGATTGAATACAATATGTTCACCTCTTTTGTCTACCTCAGCCCTATTATCTGCATTCCCTTGAAAAAGGCTCACTTACATCCTACAAAGTGTCCAAAGACACAACCACACCAGAAATAAAGAAATCTAGTTGCTTTACTGTATTGAAAAACTTACTGGTATACTCTACATCCTTAGATGTGTCAACATTAACTTCTACGACCTTATAATATTTTTCTCTTACAATGGTTTTAGGCTTAGTAGCCTTGTGCTTAGGAGGTGAAGTTTTTTCAAGCTCAGCTTCCAAGAGGACTTTGCCAATAGCCTTTTGAGTTTCATCTATAACTTCATCACAATTTCTCCCCATAATTCTTTTCAATCTAGATTTTACTCTCAGTGGGGGTTTAACAGCTTTCAGTATTCTCTCAATCTCATTAAAAGAAATAAGAGGTATCATGTCTTCAATTTCTTTCACTCTTGTTTTCTCATCCTCTTTGAGTTCTAACTTCTTTCTTACCTCAAGTGTTTCATATAGATCATTAAAAATATAACCTTCTGTCTCAAGTAAAGTCTTTTTGAAAACAAGTATGTGATTAATGATAATATGTTTGATTATGATTTGATCATTTAAATCATGCATTTCATAGTATCTAGTAAATTGGTTTAGCTTGCCTTGTTCCACGATTCTCTTTTCTAGCATTTTGAAATCAGGTTTCCAAAGTTATCTTTTGAGTTGTTTCTCTTGTACCTTTTATGTAACATTTTCTTCTTCTTTTAGCACTTCAATCCTCTGCTTCTTAGGTGGTGAATTATGTTTGGAGGACCTTGTCATCATCACATGGATCTTGTTTTTTTCTCTATCTCTGATGTCTTAATGGGTGGTGTAGAGATAGTATCAGGTACATCAACCGCAGTAGGAGGTGGAATAGTGGCCTTTATAGGTTGTAGAGGAGGAAGAGCTGTAGAAGCAGTACTCGCCAATCTAGAAAAAAATTCTATCATACTTTTTCTTACCTCTTTCATCTCATGTATAGAAATACCTTCCTTTTTTTCTATTTCATTCACAACATTCTCCACTTTTATTTTCATTTATTCCCTCTTCTTTTCTTATATGATCTTATCTAATTTATCTTCATAGGTCCCCCATCTCTCTTTAGAAGGATCAATATCAAAAGATTATATATGCTCAACCTGCATTGTAAGGACTTCTGAACCAACCTCATACCCCATAGGATAACACTACCTCCTTGGTTCAACTGCTTCAAAGCACACAATTATTTTTAACCATGAGACATATTTTATCCTGGTATCTCTCAACTAAGTCTTTAGGGGTTCTTACCCGCTCCTTCATTTCCCTCTGAGAAATTTTGATCATAAAAAGTTCAATTATCCATGTTCCCAAGTGAGATTCTATCTTACATATTGATTAGAAAATTGAATACCTATAGGTACATTGTGTTTCCATGCTCTAGGGTACATTTTAGGGAATTTATGAGTTGTATGAATATAGATATAAATCAATAAAGACCCAAAATTGAATGCCTTATACTTATCTCACTTGATCTGCATGGCAGTCTCCAACAATTTTTGTGTAAGAACTTTGCATAGATTTTATTTTACATTATCTTCCACCATCTTGTAGTCCATCATAATGAATCTCGCGGAAAGTAAATTAGGTCAGCTGCTATAGTGAAGTTTATATCTTAAAATCATAGAAACTAGTTTTACATCTTGCTGAAAGATGTTGGCTCTCATCATTTCTCTCTTGTCCCATCTAGAATGTGTTAGGGTTTATACATGTTTCTTCATGTTATTCTCTATGACATGGATAATGCCAAATTATCCAAACCAGTTATATCATGGATCAATTTTCTGTAAATCTTCACATGCTACTCACCAATCCATAGAAATTGATCATGAACTATAGTCATAATATTCTTGATCCACTCATGTTCATCAAACTCATAGAGTTCTGTCACTCTGATATTTTGAAAATGTGCAAACTCTTCTTTCCAATTTATATCCTTCATTATTAGGGTATGTGCGGGATCATGGTATACCAAGCTATGGCCTTAAGTGGCGATGATAAATCAGAGAATTAGGATTAGTAAACTTGACATAAAATGTTGAACATCTTATCAACCTTATGTGAAAAAGTTGTAAGAATAGAATCTGTAGGAAATTGAATGTAGTTTCTAAAATACTAGCCCTTGTCTGAAAAAAAATTAATCTAATTGTTCAATATTTTAGATTTTAGTGCAGTAGTACAAAAATTTCAGGAAAAAGATACACAGTACATGTATGTCTGACCACCTTAATAACAATCAAATGATGATATACTTTCACAAGATTCTAGATATAAGTAGTAGACTCTCATGTCTGACCACCTTAACTAGTTCTAAAGTTTACAAAATTGCAAAAAAAAATTCTTATAGTAAGCAAAGCATAGAATATGACACATGTTTGAGATTTCAAAAAGGTTAAACCGTTTGAAAGTTATAGTTGTTTTTCAATTAGTCTGTTAATCAAGACTTTACATATAACTCAATTAAAAATAAGTAATATTAGTTACTGAACTTGAATTCTGACAGCAATTATATCAAGATGAAAATATGATAATGTCTTTAAGGAACCCTTTCATGGTCAAAGTTTGGAGATCAGAGGAAATATGGTGAACACATCATTTGGGTTGACCATGCATGTTTTGCAATGCAAAGCCAAAAACCAAAGCAAATACCAAGCCTAATCATATATCAGATATTATCAGATATCTGATACTATTAGAGATCTGATTAAATCAGATATCCGATAACTCCTGCCCAAATTCAACATTTCAGTTTCAAACCTCTTTTCAATTTTATGATTTTAGGTTTTTTTGAATTTTAGGATTTTATTTTTTTACTTTATATACTATAAATTTCATTTTTTTAATATTAATATTAGATACTAATAGAATTATTCGTATATAATTATTTAAATATTAGTATTTTATTATATAAATTAGTTTTATATTATTATTATTATTATTTATGATCAAAGTGAAGTCTCTTCGAACTACTCTTTGGCTTTGATGGATCCTGCATTCAAACACAAAAGTGAAACCCCATGTTAGATTACTAAATTTATATGGCTTCTACAAATAATAAATAAAAATTTAAAATCATAGTCAACAATAATAAATAATTTAAAAAAAAATTGGACTCTCATGTACCTTGCCTCTTTGTCTCCTCATGCGGTCAAGAGACCTAATATATGCCCTTGTTAGCAAAGGGCAAATGCCACCAATGTCGAATCTAACCTATATACATGTTTGTGAACATGAGATTGATCTACAACTTATACAATTTAATTTTAAATCCTATGTAGCAAATATATGTTTCAAAAATATAACTAAATTAACATCAAAACTTACCTGTGTTGAACTTTCTTCAGGAAATGTCAGTTGGGTCATCAGCGATACAAACCCTTGGTGTGGTACTTCCCTCAAACTAGGGGTGAGCTACAAATGTCACACAGATACTCCATACAATCATGACTTGATCATATTAATATATACTTGATAGTAAATTACACACAAAAAATATATATATATATACACTATGGGCCTATCACTGCGAATTGAGATTCCTATGACTCTATCATGGTGAACCAGTCTCATGAAATCATCAGACACCACACTCTATCAAATAAAACATGTAGTTAAAAATAAGTACGCACCAGTGACAATTTTACATGTATGCATAAACAATCTAAAATACTTAATTACCTTCCCCTTGTCAACACAAGACACCTGAACTCCCTCACATTGACCCCCAGTGGCAACTGGTGAAACCTACTGTAACGACCTGAATTTGGTTTGTTCCAACTATGGACCCTATTTTCCCTAAGTGTGATCATACCCCAAATTATGTCCAAACGACTCTATTACTGCTTGGCATAATTCTTTGAATCAATTTAATGTCCTAGGTGATTTTTATCACTGAATTATATTAACTATTATAGCCATACAATTTAAATCAATTCAAACCATTTAAATCAAAATAAATTCAAACATGGCTATAGCATTTTATTATAAAGGAATTAAATAAATCCCTAAATCAAATTACCCACTTACAATTAACCCATTCCCCTAGCCTATTTAATTTAATTAAAATGGCTATTGTCCCCTTAATTATTAAAAAGCAATTTAATTGTTTAAATAATTAAATTCCTATTTTTGAATGAATTAAATAAGTTTAATTCATTTCATTTATATTCCCTTAAACCCCAACCTAACCTATCTCAACCACTTCTACCCTAGGTTCTAACCCATCTCAACACATTCCACCCTTGCTAATCTAATCCTAATTCTAAATCTAACCCTAACCCACCTCCTAATGTTGTCACATTCCATTAAGGAATGATTAACAACTCAACCCACTTCAGAAAGTCCCCTTTCTCAAGAAATACTTTCCGAAGGGACTAACTTGCCAAGTTGAGTCTTACACCCTCCCCATGCTTGTTTAAGGCTTTCATTAATGCCTCATTAATGAAGATGCCTTAAGCCCATGTCTCCTCCATGCCTCATTAATGCCCAGGGCATTAATGGCTCTTACACGGCCATTAATGAGTCCCTCAACTCATTAATGAGCCTTGTCTCCTCTCTCTCTCTCTCTTACTCTTCTATAAATAGTAGGCATTTTGGAGCACAAATAAGCCTTCACTTCACATTGTAAATGCATTGTTATGTTGTTGGAATAGACTTAGACTCATACTTCATTTCATAGTTTATGTGTATACATTTTTACTATCTCCATTTTTAGATTAATATGCATTGTTCATTGAATATCAGTTTATTTTAAACTAAATCTTTCATGCTAGGTTGTATATGTCACTAGTATTTAGCATAAATCTGAGGGATTTTATGTTATTTGCTACACTCATCCTAGTTAGAAAGTAATAAGTTGAAGTTATGGTTTATATGCTCTTTAACCCTTGTTTTTCACTAACAGAATGACTTATTGAAGTGTTATGTTGAAGATAATAGGTGCACAAATATACACACACATTTTTGACGCCCACCATGGGGCTCAATTTCCAACTTGGCCTCATTTTCTATCACTTTTTCACTAATTTGCATGCCCAAAATTTTGTTATAGGTTCATTTTTTTATCATTCTGGATTGCATACGGGATACGCCATCACACCACGGTAAACGAGGCTCGCATCTAGGATTTCCCAAACTATTTTTATTTTAGGATCACATCTGGGGAGCATACTATCGCATCTGGTAAGAAGGCTCACATACAGTATGTTGTATCACATTCAGTAATTTTTTAGGCTCGCATCTGGTTAGAAAGTTTACACACTTCATTTGCCTAACTCTAACATTTTGACAAGTTGTGTTTTTGATGTCTTGTAGCCTAACAAGTGTTTACAGGTTGTTCTTGAGGGTTTTCATGGGAGTTAACATAAACAGATACTAACTTGGTTTTTCAGGTTACCCAACCCCCATCTTGACTTCTATTTACTTGCTTTCAAAATTTAAGATACTTATTCCAATCTACCACTAAATTGACTAGAGGATTATGCTCTTTTCCTTTTAAGGAAAATCAAAAACTCACACATCATTTTATGGGTTGAACAGAATTTGGAGTTGATTGAACAAGAAAACACATCATCTAATTCTTTTTGGATCAAGTAAATGAATGACTCAAATTACTAAATCTTGTGGATTAATGAACAAATACATCATATAATTTATTTTGGGATCAGAAATTGGACAATCAAAGCACTAAATATGTGGGATCAAAGAACAAGTTCAATTGTTTAATTCAATTTGGATTAGTAATTGGACAAGCAACACACTAAATTTTGTGGCTAATTGAACAAGGAAAAATTTCATTTTCAAGCAATCCTATTTTTCTTAAATAGGAACAAACTAAATCAAGCTCAACATAGCTTGAAGGAATGAACTTTGCTTTACGTTTTTTGAGAGAAAATGGTTTAGATTAGGATATTATTCTCTTCTTCAGAAGAAGAATCAGAAATCCAGATATCCAAAGCTCGCCAATCCTTGGTACTCATATTTAAACAGTAGAGGGCCTGTCGCTTGAGGAAAAAATCTCCCAAGAATGACCCAAGTGAGGACAGGTTTTATGCCAACCCTTCCAACTCACTATATATAGTTTCTTCCTCGTAGGCTAAAGCCTTGGAAGATAGAGCCAGTTTTGTTCATGGAATTTTGACGTCATTCCTTGAACATATCTAGGTATATGTAGAGTAGAGCTACTTGAATATTGCTTGCGAGAATACATATATTTAGGTACTCATAGGGCTATATGCCTGAATTTTGCCTTGTGCAATTCTATGGGGGATGGTTTCGAATGGATTTCCCAATAATCTACAAAAACTTGAACTGAAAGAATTCCTAATTCATCCCTGAAAGGGTGATAATCTTTGTGCAAGGAAAAATGTAATTGCCCCAAGATACTCATCATATTGTGACCTCACTTGCATTTGGACTTGGCTAATACAACATCATGACTGGAGCCATTGCGTGCTTGGTGATGGCTGTATTCTGATTAGCTTTTGAGTGTGTACCTAATTCAATAAGCAAAGATTTTCATCCTCCACCTAGAGAATATGAAAAGATGAGTGTTTGTTTCACCCTCCTAACAATGAAAAACTATTTGACGTGTTCAAAAGATCATTAAAAAGATAATCTCCTCAAACAAGTTTCAAACCCTGGAGTACAAGTGTTTTTCACACATTACGACACCTCCTAACACAATCTAGAAACAAGCAACTTCACGCATTTCAAAAATGAACTTTTTAGAACTGACCAAAATTGACAAAGACATCATAAGATCGCATCCCAAATTTCCCAAGTCGCATGCAGTATTTAGGATCGCATTTGGTATACTGGCTCACATTTGGTCAGCACATAGTCACATCCAGATTCTAGGCTCACATCTGGTCTCATCAGAAGCTCACATCTAGGGGCTCGCATTCAGGACAGAGGGTACTTGTAGAAATTTTTCCTAGAAAGTTTCAGTTGATTAGGATACCATTTTAGCTCTTTAGCTGGTTCCTATTGTCTCTTCTGGTCTCCATGTTGAAATTCCAAAGCTCTTTTGAAAAATCTACCTTGCATGCTTAGTCAGTCTTTCACGATCAGTTTAATACGTGTGGTGTACCCACTTTTTACCAAAAACTTGGTTTCTAGCTCACTATCAGGGCATTCTAACCCTTTGATGCTGGAATCATTTACATCCACCAAAAATAAATAGTTACTTTTACCTAGACATGCCCACTTTATAAATCTAAAACTCTCACTTACACTATTGGGAAACATTGACAAAAGTTGAGGAACAACTTCATGGTTAACACAAGATGCAACAAGTACACATCTAAAGGATTGAAAGTGCCTCCTAAAACACCACACTTTGAAGGAGAAACTTCTCATAGTTCCCTTCTCAATCTAGATTCCCGTCAAATGGATAGCAACACTCGTAGATGGAGTGAGGCCTTTGAGGATTATAATGATGGTAAACACCAAAAACCCAAACACACAGATGAGGAAGAAGGACCCAAGTTTGAACGTGATCTATTTGGATCAGACAGTGAAGGGGAGATCCCTAAAGATGAGTATGGAAAACTCAAACAAAGTAAAATATTCCACAAGATATTGGAACACATAATTGATGACAATAAAGAAAAGTACTTCCTCCATCTAGCATCCACAGGTGTTAAATTACCCAAGGACTATGATGTATAAAAACTCAAAGAAAAGGAGGTACCAAATCCGATATCCATTCTCACCAAACAACTCAATTTGATGCAAACAGAACTCACAAATCTCAAACAGGAGAAGGAGAAACCTAAAACAAAATACTCTTTAGATTCCATTTGTCCATTTCCTTTTGGCAAGAGTATCACTATGGTCCCGTTTCCCCCCAACATGGAAAGACCAAAGTACAATAGGTACATGGGAGAAACTGACCCACATAACCATGTGAGGGAATTATGTGCTCTTAGCATAGAATACATGCACGAACCTACATACCTCATGCGACTATTTCTAGGAAGTCTAGGAGGTAATTCCATGGAGTGGTTCTCAAAACTAAACCCCAAGGTCAAGACATTTGAGGAGTTGATCCAATGGATCATCCAACATTACTCCTACAACATCCAACATGATGTAACTAGGGTGGACATATGTAATACCAAATAGCAAACTAGAGAATCATTTACACACTTCCTACAAAGATGGAGGAAGATTTTTGTGCGATATTCAAGGGCCATTCCCAAAACAGAGAAGATGGAGATATTTGTTAATAATCTAGTACCTGAATTAAACTATGCATTACAAATGCAAGACTCTCTAAGCTTTGAAAGAATGATTAAAAATGCCCTTCATATTGAGGAAGTCACAGTCAAAAGGGGAGAGATCACCCTTCAAAATGAAAACAAGACCAACAACTCCAACTCCAAGCCTAAATGGCGGAAACAAAACAAAATGTTGTTAATGATGGAGTGGTTGATGCCTCTCACATTAATCATAAACCCAAGGTATTCAATCTAACTAATGGCATGCAAGCAAGCAAGGATGCTAAAGTAACGACTCCCATACCCAAAGCAAACAATGATAATAGAAAGGGTTGAACATGGACATCAAAACCTCAAAGAACATTCACTCCTTTGGGAGAGCCTCTTGAGACAGTTCTAAAAACACTATTGGATAGCAAAGTTCTTAGAATCCCAGATTCCAAACCGTGGGAACCAATGGTCAAACCCAGGTGGTGGGATGATAACTCTTACTGTGTCTTTCACAAAAACAAGGGACACAAGACTAATAATTGCCTCAAGCTTAAACATGTCATCCAAGACCTCATCAAAGGAGGTAGGATCAAAGTAGACAGACACACTACTAATGAGGATCATACAACATTCAACAAACCCTTTCCTAATTATGATCAAGGAGAAACATCTAAAGGGAAGAGTAACGAGGTAAACTATACCTATTCCAAAAATGACAATATGATCAATATGCTTGACATCAAAATTGAATCCATCAATGTGGTCACAATCAAAGGTGTTTCATTCCACTCAAATGTTGTAACACGAAGCCAAGCACTGGTTATAATCAAAGGACCTCCAAAGCCAATGTCAACATCCAAGGTTCCTATGGTAACTATTCCTAAACCAGCATCAAAACACGTGGTTACTATTCTTAGAGAAAAATATGATTTGGTAGACCAATTGCAATGAACCTCTGCCAAAATGTCCATTTTTGAGTTGCTCAAGATATCCAAAGTGCATAGGGAAGTCCTAGAAGAAGATCTACACATTGCTAATGTTCCAAAAGATATTGATATAGAAAAGTTCCAAGTGATGGTCAATCACATCTTAGCACCACACTACCTCTCCTTTTTAGAAGAGGATGACAAGTCATTGAAACATCCACATAATCAACCCCTCCATATTGAAGTCCTTATTCATAAATCCCATGTTAGATGCGTGTTGATAGATGGAGGCGCATGATTGAATATCTATACACTAGATCTAATCAAGAGACTAGGTCTCTCGGGACAAACAATTGACTCTAGAAGCAAGATAATCATAAAAGTTTATGATGAGGAAGAAAGATCCTCCAGAGGTCTTATTGTTCTACCTATTAGAGTTGGACCAATTGAGAGGAATTTCATATGTCAAGTTTTGGATCTACCATTGGCCTACAATATCCTACTCAGGAGACCATGGATTCACAAGATACAAGTTGTACCATCCACTTACCATCAATGCATAAAATTCCCACATAATGGGGTGGAAGTGATGATTCCTGCAAACGCTAACTACACTTGCAACAATATCAAAGAAAGTAGTATGATCCCACAAAAAAAAGAGGCTATGGATGCCATGGCTCCTAAAACTACCAAGGACATGGTTATGAAGAGTTTTAGCAAAACCTTGAAACTTGAAGAAATAGGAATGGGAGAGTACAAGTTGGACCTGACTCCCTCGCTAATAGAAGTTTTGGTGTCACCAAGATCCTATGGAAAACCTTCATCGACATTCACACCTATAGAATCCAAGGAGCCAAAAGTACACAAAGCAATTGGCATGATAAAAGCATCCACATCTTCTTCAGATAACATAGAAGAACAAGTAGTCTTAGACTTGCTTTACAAAGGAGAAATGGTGGAATCTAAGGTCAATCATGTGAAGATATCCCCAGAATAGTATGGAAACGGATATGACTTCCTCACACAAATGGGCTACAAAGGAAAGGGACCTCTAAATAACATAGGATGAGGGCTTACTGAACCTATACCCATGGATTTTTGGAATACCAGAGATAAAATAGGACTGGGTTTTAATGCTAAAACTGATAAACTCACTTCAAAAGAGAGTCTGCACTCAGATAAAGGGAGTGATGAAACAAATGAACTAGAGTGGTGGTCCTATGAAATATTGTTACATGTTGGCACACAGGACCCCGACTACCAAGGAGAATGCTACGTACCCAGCTTTGAGGTACCACAAGATCTTCACAACCCTTTACTAGCACAACCTCCCATTCAAGAGGTAGGAGACACCATAGAAACAATTACTCAAGAGACACTCTAGCCACAGAATTTACATCCTAGTTGGGGGCAATTGGTCACAATTTTACATGTCCTTGATCTACCCCACTTTGATCTAAAAGCAGCTAACCGGGTACATCAAATAACCATTTCCAAATACTTAAACAGATCTAATGATTATGTAATAGACTCTCATGACTATGAATGGGATTGGCTATCTGTCGCCTCTGAAGATATTGGAATAGATACAATTCACATGTTTGTGGCTCCCTCAGCTCCTAGTAAATGATCTAACACTCCTCCCAATAATACTGATCATCCAAAAGTAGAAGAATAATTCCTTCCCCCAATCATTGATGAAGACAATGGTGAATACATAAGTCTAGAAGAATTTCATAGGCTACAAGAAAGAATCCTCCTTTTACGAAGAGATGATGATGAGATTTCTATTGATGAGTCATTAGATTTTGATCTGCATATGACTAACAAAAACCCTTTTAATGATTATCTCACACTCATTGATCTAAATATCAAAGAAATTAACTTAATAGATCATGTCATGTCGGTTAAAGGTCTTGAAACAAATCCTACTCCTATCCTCAATTTTTTTTATTACCACTCCCTATCTTGTTATCTTAATGCTTGTGAACCTTACCCTTCCACCAATACAAGGAGTGAGAACATGTCACAGGAGGATATCAGGTTTCTTAGTCAAAAACTAAAAAATAAAAAGAAAAAGCGGACTGATGGTGAAAACCACTCTGTGGCAGTATCATATCCCAAAATAGTAAAGAAAAAAGATGTATCCAATGGTGAAAACCTCTCCGAGATGCCAAAGGATGAGATTCTTGATATCCTTCCTAAACACTTTCAAGAATGGTCCTCAGTGCTGATTGAACCAAAATAGCCAGTAAATGTGGGCACTGTTGACAATCCTCAAATAGTACACCTTGCACAATCCTTATTTGAAGAGGAGAAGAAACAGTTCACAGAGTTCTTGAAGGAGAAGAAGATTAACTTTGCATGGTCTTATATGGATATGCCAGGGCTAGATCCTAATCTAATCATGCACCACTTATCTATATCTCCTGGGATCAAGCCCGTAAAGAAAAAACTTAGAAAGATGCATCCTCATGTTGCATTATTGGTAAAAGCAAAGATAGAAAAGTTGTTAAAAGTTGGGTTTATTCGAGTGATTGCATATGCACGATGGACTTCCAATGTGGTCCCGGTGTCTAAATCTGATAAATCTATCAGGATCTGTACGGACTTTAGAGACTTGAACAATGCATGTTTGAAAGATGACTTCCCTCTACCTAACATTGACATGATTATAGATCTTACAGTAGGCTACCAGATGTATTCATTAATGGATGGATTCTCGAGCTATAATCAAATCAAAATTTCCCCTGAGGATTAAGAGAAAATTGCATTTACATGCGTATGGGGCACCTTTTGTTGGAACGTCATGCCATTCAGGCTAAAGAATGTTGGTGCAACATATCAAAGAGCCATGAAAACAATATTCCATGACATGATGCACAAGAACATGGAGGAATACATAGATGACACATTGGCTAAATACAAAGAAAGAGGTAGTCACATTTCTGACCTAAGAAAGATATTGGATCCAATGGAGCAGTTTCAACTCAGGCTCAACCCAAAGAAATGTGCCTTTGGGGTCCAATCAGGGAAACTCCTAGGATTCATTATTTCAGCAAAAGGAATTGAGGTAGACCCTGCTAAAGTTAAAGCTATACTAGAGATGGCTCCTCCACGTAATATCATTCAAATGAGGATGCTACAAGGAAGACCTTAGTCCATCAGGAGATTCATGTCCCAACTTGCAGATAGGGCACAACCCTTTACTAAGTTACTACATAAAGGGGTTACCTTCAAATGGGATGAACACTGTGAAGTGAACTTCTGAGAATTGAAGGGATACCTGGCTACTCCACCTATTCTTATGGCACCTATTCATAGAAAGCCCCTACTCCTATACATTTCAGCTACAGCTACATCCCTAGGAGTATTACTGGCACAAGAGGATGAAACCAAGAAAGAAAGAGCTATTTACTACATTAGTATAACACTAGTCACTTATGAGCTCAATTATAGCATTATTGAAAAACCATGCTTAGCAATCGTCTTCACATCAAAAAAATTAAGGCACTACATGCTCTCTCATATAGTAAAGCTCATTGCCAAGATTGATCTTCTAAAGTATCTTTTAAGCAGAACAACATTAACAGGACGCTTGGCAAAGTGGGTCCTGATTCTAAGTGAGTTTGACATTGAATATGTAGAACAAAGAGCTATCAAAGGATAGGTCCTTGCAGATCAATTGGCTAATTCACCACTCCAGGATGATGAACCCTTACTCATTGAATTCCCTGATGAAACAATCATGTATCTCACTGAATATCCATGGAAGATTTACTTTGACATTTCATTCACTCAACAAGGTTTTGGAGCAGGGGTCCTATTCATAGCTCCTCAAGGTTACAAGATTCCCAAATCTTACAAATTGATGTTTCCATGCATGAACTAAATTTTAGAATATGAAGCATTGGTAAATGGCCTTAAGCTAGATATGGAGTGGAAGATCATAGAGTTACACGTATATGGTGACTCCCAACTTATTATCAATCAAGTCAATGGGGAGTATCAAATGAAGGATGAAAAGTTGATTCCCTACAAACAACTAGTTGATGACCTGAAGAAATACTTTGTCTTCATCACCTTCCAACAGATACCAAGATCAGAGAACAAAGCTGCAGACACTATGGCTACCTTGGCATCCATGTTATAATAGGAAGAACACCAATTTTGCTTTGATTTCTTGGTGGAAGAACTATCCCATCTAGCCTTTGCTACCCATGAATACTAGGTAACATGTGCTTTGAATACCCCAGACCAATCTCGGTATGCCAATATCTTTTCTTACCTTTCCAACCAAACTATCGCTAATAACCTATCCAGAAATGAGAAAAGATCCCTAATTAGGATAGCATCACGTTATGTCCTCATAACTAACAACCTATATTGACGCGATCTTGATGGTACACTTCTTCAGTGTTTATAACTCAAAGAGTCTGATCTAGCATTAAAATAAGTCCACGAAGGTGTATGTGGATCACACGAACGACTTTTCATTAGCAAAGAAACTGCTTAGAGTAGGCTATTACTGGCCTACCATGGAGAAAGATGCTATTCAGTTTTCAAAAGCCTATCTTCAATGCCAGACACATGGAAATCTTATACATGCTCCTGCTAGAGAACTTATACCCTTCATAACACATTGGTCATTTCAGTAATGGGCCTTTGACTTGGTTGGACAAATATATGCCAACTCCTCAAATGGACACAAGTTCATCTTTACGGCCGCCACCGATTATTTCACAAAGTGGGTTGAAGTTCTGCCGCTAATCAAAGCCACTGGCAAACAGGTGGCTATGTTCATTCTAAACTACATTATTTGTAGATATGGGATACCCTCTTCAATTGTAACTGACAATGGGGGCCAATTTAAAAATCAAGACATTGATAAACTTTGTGAATAGTTCCATATCACTCAATGTTTCTCCTCAATCTATTATCCTCAAGGTAATGGACAGGCTGAGGCATCCAACAAAAATATTCTCAAAATCTTACACAGAACTGTAAGTCTGTCTGGTAGAGACTGGCATCTACAACTGAATCTGGCACTATGGGCCTACAAAACAAGCATAAGAACACCAACTAGAGCCACGCCATTTTCTCTAGTCTATGGCGCTGAAGCAATACTACACATTGAGGTTGAAATCCCATCTTTGTGGATATCTTTACAAGGTCTTGTTACTGACGAGCAATACCGCATAGATAGGGTAAATTCTCTGGACTTTCTAGATGAGCGCAAACAACAAGCATTCGATCACCTCAAAGTATATCAATCACATATGTCCAAATATTACAAAAAAAAGGTAAAACCACGCAAGTTTGAAGTGAGAGATCTCATCCTCAAGGAGAATCCTAAGAACCAGCCCAACAAAGAATAAAAGGGAAAATTTGAACCTAACTGGTTGGGACCTTATGTTATCACTACTACTTTTGGGACAGGAGCTTATCAACTAGCTACACCTGAGGGAGATTTTCTTCTAGATCTTAGTAATACTCTACATTTGAAGTGGTTCTACACTTGATGTTTGGCTCGCAGAGCCTGTACAACAAAAAGTTCTTGCAAAATACCAAAAACATTCAAAAAATTGATCCTGAAGAAATCCAAAAATAGTGGAAAAAGTCCTACAAAAAGGGTATCCTTGGTGAAAACCTGGTAACCAAGTGCCTTGATACTACGAAAACATTCAAAAAAGAAAAAATAGTAAAAAAATTGAAAAAGAGAAAAAGTGCCTTGATGACAACCTGGTAAAACAAGCATCTTGGTAGAAAAAAGAAAAGAAAAGAATCTTTCCAAGTGGTGAAAACCTGGCAATTAGGTGTCACTTGTGTTCTGCGCTCCATCTATCAATGCATTGCTGATACTAGGCCTTCACAATTTTGCCTATGCTCATACGCTGACTTCATTTTCCTAAATGGCTATCTTATCCTCGCTTGGGATTTGTCTACATTTATGTTTTAGGAATAAGTCATTCTGCACTGGTTCATCTTTGCTGGCATGGTAGGTTATGGTTGCTAGGTCACTCTAGGACGGTTTGCCTCACAAATACAATATTTCTTGATACATGCAAAAAGATGTCACTTTTCAAAACAAGGGTGTCTTTTCAAACATCACATATCCAGACATGACATTTACATTGTTCCTACAAGGCTATATTAGATTGCAAACATGAACAGATTATCCTCTCAATGCACAGACATGGAACACCATATTGCTTATACTCCAATTTTTTGATTGATGAATCTTTACTGTGTTTGACATATGAATGAACAAGTACTACTTAAACACACAGTGTGATATTGGTTTGATTGTGATTCTTTTATGTCTTGATGATGTTTTTAACTAGGGGCATCTAAGTAATTATAAATTTTATTTGATTGATTCACAATTGATGACTTGTTATGTCTTCTTAGTTAGTCAATGACATCTGTGCAAAGACAAAGAGTCATGATGATAAGGGGCATAATGTTTTCTTGGTTTTCTACATATGTTGATTGTTCCAGATGATCCTATAAATTTCACCTAACTTGGATGTTTATGGTAAGAGCTACTACTATGGGTGGATATCCACATATATCTTGATCTTCGTTATGTGTAAACTATGGTAAGGTTGAAACAATTTCCTTGTTTGTTTTCTGATCCAGAAATCTCACTAAGATATAAGAATCATAATGTACCCAAGGATATGAATTTTGAAGGTCATTGCAGGTCCAATATCTTTCCTTAATCAAAATCTGGTATATTAAAAGGAAGGTGACTATTTTGTTATCCTGGCTTCTATGCTTTGATGCCTAAGTCTATTTCTGACATTTTAATAAAACATAGTATTCATATTATCATAATATCAATGGGTATTAGTGATTGTTGTACTATTATGTGGTATCCATTTTGAAACAGTGCCCAATGATCATAAAAAGCTATACATTTGCATACCAGTGACAAATTCCTAAGAGTCTGCATGTAGCTACATTTAGAGATTGCATGAAAAACATAAGAATTTGAGCTCAAAATCCTTTCTATTTTAATTCATCTGAAATCCAAGTTTATTACTAATACCCATGCTTCCCAGAACCTTTGATCTATCTGGAAAAAAATCAAACTCACCTTTATTAAACGTGATTAACTTGGTACTAGTGTGTTTATATTTAAACACACCTTCTTTTCCCACTTCTTCTATTCCATTCTTTCTTGACCTTACCACTTCTTGCAAGTGATACATCATTTCAAAATGAGGGATTTTATTCTTTTCCATCGATTTCATTCCTGAGGGGGCATGATCACACTATCATCAATTAATTTTTTTCTCAAAACAACATTAAAATGACTTCATTATCAAACAAACTAAGGGCATAATAGTTTCCTTGACTAAAGTCAGAACTATTGGATAGAAAGATTTGATTCTCATAAGCTAGATATCTTGTGCTTCATCATTTTAAAAGATTCTTATTAAGCTCCTAGAAGCTTCTTACTGACTTTTGGACGACAACCAAGTTCAGAATTAGTATTACCAATCTTTGGACAACAACCAAGTTCAAAATTGGTATCTTTTAAGATCTTTTATTGATCTTTGGATGACAACCAAGTTCAAGGTCAATTCTATCAATTTAGTTTGATCAATTACGAGACTGATCTCATCAACATTTCATTCGACAACCAAGAATGGAATTCTCAATCTTTCTGAAGTCAAAAATTGAAAACTTTCTTTGAATCAATGTGCTGCTTGCACATCAATTCAAAGAGGGGAAAATGTAACCACCTGAATTTGGTCTGTTCCAATTATGGACCCTATTTTCCCAAGTGTGATCATACCCCCGATTATGTCCAAATGACTCTGTTACCGCTTGGCATAATTCTTCGAGTCAATTTAATGTCCTAGGTGATTTTCATCACTGAATTATATTAACTATTATAGCCATACAATTTAAATCAATTCAAACCATTTAAATCAAAACAAATTCAAACATGGCTATAGTATTTAATTATAAAGGAATTAAATAAATCCCTATATCAAATTACCCACTTGCAATTAACCCATTCCCCTAGCCTATTTAATTTAATTAAAATGGCTATAGTCTCCTTGATTATTAAAAAGCAATTTAATTATTTAAATAATTAAATTCCTATTTTTGAATGAATTAAATAAGTTTAATTCATTTCATTTATATTCCCTTAAACCCCAACCTAACTTATCTCAACCACTTCTACCCTGGGTTCTAACCCATCTCAACCCATTCCACCCTTGCTAATCTAATCCTAATTCTAATTCTAACCCTAACCCACCTCCTAATGTTGTCACATTCCATTAAGGAATGATTAACAACTCAACCCACTTGAGAAAGTCCACTTTCTCAAGCAAGACTTTCCTAAGGGACCAACTTGACAAGTTGAGTCTTACACCCTCCCCGTGCTTCTTTAAGGCTTTCATTAATGCCTCATTAATGAAGATGCCTTAAGCCCATGTCTCCTCCATACCTCATTAATGCCCAAGGCATTAATGGCTCTTACACGACCATTAATGTGTCCCTCAACTCATTAATGAGCCTTGTCTCCCCTCTCTCTCTCTTACTTTGCTATAAATAGTAGGCATTTTGGAGCACAAATAAGCCTTCACTTCATATTGTAAATGCATTGTTATGCTATTGGAATAGACTTAGACTCATACTTCATTTCATAGTTTATGCGTATACACTGTTATTATCTCCATTTTTAGAGTATTATGCATTGTTCATTGAATATTAGCTTTTTTTAAACTAAATCTTTCATGCTAGGTTGTTTATGTCACTGGTATTTAGCATAAATCTGAGGGCTTTTATGTTATTTTCTACACTTATCCTAGTTAGAAAGAAATGAGTCCAAGTTATGGTTTATATGCTCTTTAACCCTTGTTTTCACTAATAGAATGACTTATTGAAGTGTTATGTTGCAGATAACAAGTGCACAAATATACACACACACCTGCATCAGTATATAATAAGATGATCATAAAAATTAGAAAACACATGTATATACTATTATAGTAAAAGGAATCCAATGAGTACATTAAAACGTATGTACCATGGAAGTGTCAAGGAGAAATGAAATTTCCAAAAGCGTGGACCCCTCCACCTATGCCATATACTCCCTTGTTATCAACTGGACATAAATGAAACACATAGAAAACATAAGTGGGCAATCATTATAAGAAAATTATATTAAAAATATGATCTTTTAAAATTAAATACAATGTAACAAGTTAATTATTTACTCTTATCGTAATAGGAGTCCATGGCTCTACATGCCCATGATACACATCTCCATGGGGTGCTTCAGTTCCTGTATTATGTTGTGTAGTATCGTCCACCTCAAAGATGTAGTTATATGCATCACTATCATTCAGGGGACCCAAGAAAATATTCTTGCACATAATGAAAGTATGGGGCACACAAACATGTGAGCTCATGGAGGATGTGGAAGGGCCAGAAGCATCAGCATGAGGAGGAAAAAATGCCACACTTTGCCTAACCAGTGGATCACTCAAGGTGTGAATGGCTAGAATGTTCTGTGAGCTGGCCTCAATAATAATATCAAGATGTTGCACTTTAGGGGGTTGTGAAATCTCAGGAGGAGGGATATATGTGTGAGATTTCACCTGTTGTTCCCCTAGCTTATCCTGAGGAGCACCTAAGCCTATGCCCTAGTTCTATCTCATGCTCCAATAATTTACCTTGTGACCGAGCACAAATTCAGCATACAACTTTCTTATGAAAAAAAATGGGACATCCAAATTGTTGTGGGGTGGTCTATCAAAAACCATCCACCAGCGATGCCAAAATTTGTCGCGTATTGCATCATTTGTGCACCATTTAATTGACAACTTGGTTTTTTTATGGTGCACTTTTAAACCAGTTTTGGGATTAACAGAATGCTACGTATGTCATGTTTTTTATATTTAGATCCATAATTTGATCATAGTCAAGCCCATTATCAAACTAGGCATGCATGGATTCACCCCAAAGAAGTGCAACATTGTCTTTCTCTATGAGTTTCTCCATGTTTTCAATAATGGATCTCATCATGAAAAACATGGGGCACAATGTGGGGATATTTGCATATGTGTTATGATATCCTCTAAGTTGATTCAGATTATCACATAGGAGATCATGTAATGGTCAAGGGTTTGAGACTGGTTGGTAATCTAAAGGTAGCAGATTGTTTTTAGGTGGTTCTGGATTGTCCGCAGACTCATTGGGAGGGTTCTCTGATTGGTTTGAATCCATGTCTAATTCAAAAACAATAAAGAATAAAAATATCAATTTCAACCCTAGTTTTTATCATTTCAACTCTAGTTTATAATCAATTTTAAAAAACAAAAAACAATATTATTTCAACCCTAGTTTTTTTTTTAAAAACTACAAATTTCAATTCAAAAACCAAAAACAAAAATGAAACTAATAAATTTAACTTACCTCTTTATTGTAACAAATCAGATATAGGATCCCTAACGGATATACGATATGCTTGGCTTGGCTGCTTTAACATTTTCACTATAAAAATGTTGAACGCAGCTGCGAGAAACAATATATTATCACTGATTAATATCCAATATCCAATAAATCTTTAGCTTTAGATTTTGGCTTGGGTAGGTTTACTGACACACAGGCCTACTAAAATGTCAACAAACTTTTGGGTGCACTTTTGGATGAGTCAAAAGCTAATTTTTTTCACATCGCCAGTTTTTGGCATACCATGATCCTGCACATACTCATTATATCTTTCATCTCTATATAGATTTAGAAGTCACCTAATGACGTGTACTTATAGTGAATGTATTCCCTAATATGTTCCACGTGAAGCATATCCTAAGGTGTTTGCAAAACTTCACCTTCAGGATCATCTTCAGTAGACTTGAATGGATGTTTCTTGAATTTGTACCTTGATCATTCACTAACATCAAATATCAATAGAGTATCTATAGTACTCAAAGATTCACAAGTGGTCAGAAATAAATTTTCTTCAATCAATTAAATATGCACGTTGAACGATCATAAAGATCCCTAGCTTCCTTACTTATTTCTCTTATCTCTGATGTAACTAGGGTTAGGGTTTCTCAAATTTCATTATTGGCTATAAGGACTTTATTAGGCTTTCTCCTACCATTTTAGGGTTCACTTAAATACACTCCTCTATATAGGATCACAATCCTATCCTTCCAACTTCCCCACCTAGTTACACTAATTCAATTTCTTGCTAAGTCAATGACTCTAGCTTGTTGTCAACCTTGCATAAACACACAACATTACTCTTTCTTGTTTCATAGTGAATGGGGGGTGTGCTTATATGGGATTCAATCCCATTCCACCTTATGATTTCAAACCAATGGAGTTTTGTGACTCAAACTCACCAAACTGTCCACCTTGCACCAAATAGGGCTACTAGAATTAGCCCTACAAACGAGGTTTTCTCCCTTTTACTCAAGAATATCCTTAACAAGGTCATAAATAGATTTTTTTTTTGAGTACCCCTTTGGGAGACCTATAATATTTTGAAGGTCTCAACTCTTCATGCTGTCCATACACTAGAAAGCAATGTTTGGCCTAAGATTGAGGGTTTCAACTTACTCTAGATAGTCTTCTCGAGGGTCACTTCACAACCATGCCAAAAATATTCTTGGGAACTCCTCCTTCTGGATTCTGATCCTTTAAAAATCCTCCTAACTTCTTCCAATCTTTGATTGAAGCTTTTAATACATTCAACCCATTGTCTTTTTCTCTGAAGCTTTGATGCTGCCTAGTCGGGTGCTATCTACTTTCCTAGGGCATCACGTCAAAATTTCAAAAACTTGTTTTTGGGGCCCCTCCTCCTGCACACAACATATTATACAATACCACTCCCATATATAAAAAACCCACAAAATTCCTATGGTGGGAAAGGGAGTGGAAAGAGCATTTTCATGGACCGCCTGGACAGTGGCAGCAGACTGTCTAAAAGTAAATGATTTTCAAAAATAAGTAAAATGACTTATTCCTAATTTTATCAATGAATGAAAAAGGTTTGTATATGCATTATAATCATGGATCAAAGGTTAGATCATTATTTTTAATCCATTAACCCTTACATGCAACTAGAAACTAAATATTGTATGACTGTGATGCTAGAAATTGAAAAAGCTTTAACAACATGCGAAAATGACCTCTACTCAACTTGAAACATGAATGAAAAACTTTCATAAGATCATCATACGTATAAATCAACCACTAAAACATAGATCCAATCCTATTTTCACATGCATGTAGTCAAAAATAAAAAATAGTGATCTTCCAAAAACTTAGAATTTCACTAATGCAAACTTCTTCTCTCCTCTATTATAGATGCTAGCTCGTGGTTTTTAATAGGTTCTTAAAATCCTATGTAACCTCCCATCATTTATTGAAGTGTTAAAAAACACCATTCCTTCTCCTAGCTTGGTTTGCAAGATTCTCATGAAAGTTGTCATGCAAAATCCAAAAGTTGTCATGGCAACTTTTTTTTGTCTTTTTGGCTTTTCCCTTGAAGTGGGACTTGGAATCTTCCTTCAGAATTTCTTAAGGCATATTAATTATATCTAAGAATTATTTATCCTCTCGATAATCGTTCTTCCCTCTTTTTACATTTTTAGCACTTTTTGGCCAAGTTAACAACTTTGGCAAGAAATGACAACTTTTTGCAATATCACTCCAATGTTTGAGGTTTTTTCTCCAATTGTTTGCATATGACATATAACCATCCTAAAAGTCATTAAAAACATATCCTAATCTATTCGAGTCCCTTTTCCACTCTAAGGCTCATCTCTACAACATTGGCAAGAGAACACACAAAACAACTCTACTAAGCAACTATCTAGTCATGGATTGACCTAGTCATATTCATCTTAGGGAAACAAAGAAAATGACCTTCTAAGGTCCACACCAACTCTCCTGAATTGGCTAGTGTCAATACATGCCAGAATTATAGAAACTAAGGGGTTGATTTAGGTGTGCTCCTGCACCATACTCCCCCAAACAAAAGAATTGTTACTTAATCCTTGGATTGAACATGTTTGGGTCAATGCCCAACCTTTTGAACTCTATTTCTCTGATCCAAGTTTCATCTTCATCTTCTTTTTGAAGCCATTTGACAAGGTGATCCATGTAGTCTTTGTTCCTAGTCTTCTTGTAGACCCTTGAGTCTAGTATCTTTTCAGCTATCATAGTTGGAGTAGGGTTTAATTTTAGATCTTTTACCTCTTGTATTACCTCTTGAAGATTTAGATCAGTATCTTGAATGGGTCCTTTGTATGCTACCAAATCTACAATGTTAAAAACCGGAAACAACCCAATGTCTTCAAGAAGCTCCACCTTGTATGCATTGTTTCCATCTTTGCAACTATCTTGCATGGACCCAACCTTTTCATTTGTAGCTTGTGAGGAACATGTTTTTTCAGCCTATGTTTATTCAAGTGTACCATCACAAAGTCTCCAATCTGAAACTCAACATCCCTCTTTGTTGCATCCACCTTTTGCTTCACCTTCTCAACATTTTCAGTCAAGTTCTTTCTCACACTTTCATAGACTTCTCTCATGGAATGAGAAAAGTCCTTAGCATATCCAATACCATGCATTCCTTCCTTTAGTTCTCTAAGTTCAAAAATCCCTCTTGGGTGAAAACCATAAACTATTTCAAAGGGACTCTTACCAGTTGATCTATTCACTGTATCATTGTATGCATATTCATCTTGTCCAATGAGTTGGTCCCATGCTTAACTATAATCCTTTGTGAGGCATCTCAACAAGTTACCAAGACTCCTATTAACCACCATTGTTTGGCCATCTTTCTGTGGATGGTAGGTAGATCCAAAATACAAGTTAGTGTCAATCCTTTTCCACAAGGTCTTCCAAAAATGGCTCATGAATTTGGTGTCCCTGTCTGAACCAATACTAAGTGGGAGTCCATGGATCCTCACCACTCCACTGTAAAATAATTGAGCAATGTTACAAGCATAATGAATAGTATATAAAGGTATAAAATGTGCCATCTTGCTAAATCTGTCAACAATAACATGAATACTTTCATATCTATTCCTTGTTCTTGGAAAACCAACTACAAAGTCCATGCATATGCATTCCCATGGTCTGGTTCGGATTGGAAGTGGCTGATAAAGACCTACATTGGAAGATGTTCCCTTTGATTTTTTACACACTACACAACTCTCAACATAATGTCTAATATCTATATTTATTCTAGGCCAAAAATAGAACCTAGTGACTAGTTCTTGAGTCTTATTGACTCCAAAATGACCACTAAGTGCTCCATTATGTTTTTCTTGAATCAAATTCTCTCTCATAGACTGATAGAAGAGTCAAGATTGGATTGCACTCACTCACCTAAGGTATTAACTTTCCTTAGTCCACCTAGGATCCTAATTCCCTTCTAGAATCCACCAAAGCCTTAATTCTTCACACCACGAGTCTATTCTAACTCCACACTATGAGTTAGTTTCTTTGTGCTCAATCTTGAAAGTTTTCCACCATTGAAAGTGCTCTTTACCTCTATGCTTCCTTGGATGATTCCAAGCTCAATTCTTCACAAACATCCATAAAAGTTCTACAAAGGAAATTTACACCTTCAAGACGTCCTTTTGACATCTTTTGAATCCCATTTGAATGGATCTTCTACTCCAAAGTAATCAAGTTCCACCTTCACAATGCTTTTGAACCTATTAGGCCTAGTAGCCTTATTAGCCCTATCCAAAGGGTTTTTCTTATTTCTTGTCAAAAAATTCCACAAAATCCTAAAAAATACCTCAGGACTCAGATACCCTTTTCCAAGACCTTAAATATTTTCAAGGTTTTAGCTCCTCAAACCATCCATACACTACTATCCTGGAATGTAGGTCTTTTAGGCCTATTCTCAAGCATTGACAGTGACACACTAACTTCTTGTTAAAAATGTATCAAGATGGATTGGATAGGATCTAAGATTGTAGGTAGGGATCAATTAGACCATAAGTCTCTTGGAACAATACTTTGTTTCTTTCCTTCACACACTCCTTTGCAATGGCACTTGATTCTTACTATGTTACACCCCTAACCGAACAGACATTGTTCACCTAGGGAATGACTCTAAAAATAGGATCTCAACTCTTCAGGACCTGTCCTTGCATATATACACATTACATATGCTCCCCTAAAACATCCATCTACCCTTAGGAGATTCCCACAGTTAGATTTCATGGGGGAGCCATGGAAACACAAACTACTCTAAACTGAACTAGTAGACTCCCTAAATCCTAATCAATTTATTAATGCTACTAAAATAACTCTATAGTACTTGCACAATGAATGAAAAAGTCTTGTATCTACCTAATCAACACAAATATAACATTACATTGATCATTTCAATCCATCTAAATTCTATGTAACTCAAAATGCTTGAATATTGCTAACAAGACAAAATTGCAGAGCTTCTTACTATTCAAAAACTTGCTTATAGTCTCCTTCTCTTTAGGAAAAGAGCCAAATACATCCTTAAGATGATTCTTCCATGTTTCTAGGAATTATCCATTAATTTCCCACTCCTATAGAGAGAGTAATCCAATGTTGTCGAGTTGCATGCAACATTTGCAAAAAGTTGCAAATGTTGTCATGACAACTTTTGAGCATCTTTGCATTTATGCCTCAATCCTATCTTTTAGGGCCTCTAACCCATATGGTTCACTGAACCAACATAATAAAAGAATATAAAATCATATTTCTTTCTATGCTAAGGTCTAGGACACATTTAGACCATATTTCCCATTTAGACCAAAACTAATCATTAAAGTAACCTAACTATACTAGGTTGGATTAGAGACTAACTATCCATCCACCTAGTAACACACCTTACAAGACCTACTAAGGTCCAAAATAAACACACACATTGACTTGGCTAAGGTCAGTTACAAGACAAAACATCTAGGGTTTAGTAGGTAGCCTAGGTGCTCCTGCACCATCCTCCCTAAGTGAAATATTTCAATCCATCCTTGGATTGAGTAAGTTAGGATCAATGCAAAACATTTTGAACTCTGACTCCTTTATCCATGTTGCATCTACATCTAGTTATCCTTTCCACTTCACTAAGTGTTCTTTGTAATCCTTCTTCCTATTTTTCTTGTAAATTTTGGATTCCAGTATGCAGTCTTCCTTCTTGACCAATCTAGAGGGAAAATGGAGTTCTTCCACCTCTTGGATGACTTCAGTCAAGCTCTGATCTAGATCAAGGATTGGTCCCTTGTATAGAACCAAGTCTACAATGTTAAAGATAGGTGACAAGCCACTATTCTTTGGTAAGTCCACCTTATAAGCATTTTCTCCATACTTGGCCAGTATAGTGAAGGGGCCGATTCTCCTCATATATAACTTGTGTTGGACTCCTTCCTATAGTCTAGGCTTGTTGAGATGTACCATCACTAGATCCCAAACCTTGAATTGAACATCCATTTGTCCTTCATCAACCTTACTCTTTATATTCTCAGTGTTTTCAATTAGTGTCTTCTTGACTGTATCATGTACTTCTTGCATAACATAGGAAAAGTCCTCAGCATATCCACTCTCTTTAACTCCATCCTTCAGTTCTCTAAATTCATAAATGCCTCTAGGGTGTAGGCCATAGACAATTTCAAAAGAACTCTTACCAGTAGTCCTATTCATAGTGTCATTGTAAGCTTATTTAGCTTCACCTATGATTTTTTCCCATGTCTGACCATACTCCTTTGTTAAGCATCTCAAGAGATTACCAAGACTTCTATTGACTACCTTTGTTTGATGATCATTTTGAGGATGGTATGTAGATCTAAAGGATAAGTTAGTGCCCAAAATTTTCCATGGATTCTTCCAAAAGTGACTGATAAACTTGGTGTCTCTTTCTGACATAATGCTCAAGGGAAATCCATGTATTCTGACTACCTCTTTAAAGAAAGGATAAACTATTTGACTGGCATTATTTGTTGTCTTGCAGGGCACAAAGTGAGCCATCTTACTGAATCTGTCTACTATCACATTGGTGCATGACACCTCCTATTTTGATGTTTTAGCATGTTTTTGGGTTGGATCAGGTGTTGTTGTGTTATTTTTCATAGGATCCAATAGGTTGGATACAATGTTGTTTAACTTCATGATTTTATGAGCCAGTAGTGCTCATTAGGTGATTTAGGGTCATTTTGGCCTAAATTAGTGAAAGTTTCTATTTTGATGTAATTTGGGTTTAATGGGTGTTTTAGGACCCTACATATCCTACCTAGGGTCATGAAATTCAAACTCACCCATCGAGTTGACTAAAAGAGTCAAAATGCTCAAAAAGCAAAAAGTTGCTCGAGCAACTTTTGCAAGAAATGGAAAAAATGAAGTTAGAGAAGTTGTAACTGCCCATGCTTGGTATATGAGCATGGATTTGATGATTTGAGAAGGTTAATGAAATTTTGGATTACAACATTTCTTTTTGGTACTTTTGTATGCATGACTGTAACTGCATTCTTGTAATCTACATTATTTTCTTGCTATTGTATGAATATGTACGGATTGGCATAGAAGATCATACCCCATCGAGGTGTAGTGGTTTCAATTAGCTTTCATATTCAATATATATTTTTCTTTCATGTTCATCTAGTATAAAGTTAGAGTGTTTTGTAAGTCACTGGTCTGCAGGTGACCTAGTGTTGTAGAGTTAGAAATGGCTCTAACCTAAGAACCCACCCAGTGAATTGACTAAAACCATGGGGGAAGTAGGGTTAGAGTCTGTAGATAAGGTTTTTGTTTCCATTTTTGTATTTTCAATGTATTTCCTAGACCAAATGGGAAGCCTTATGGCTGACTGTTGAATATAGGTGAGCCAGGATAGGGAGAAGAAATATTTGGTTCAAGCACCCATGAACTTTGAGAAAAGACTTAGTGGAATTTTCAAATTCCTTAGATAGTCTCCTAAAAGGATTCAAAGGTAGAAGGAGGTGAATCGAAGTTTGGAGACCAATTTGATAATTTTTTATGTTGACTGGTCCAGAGGCATAAATAATAGGCTAAATACTAGGGTCTGGTGGAAACTAGGGTTATGGGTGCATCCAAAAGTCAAGACTTTAGATTCTGATTGTGTTCATAGATACATTGAATATTTTCAAGGTCTTTTTTGGCATCATTTGGAGAATTTGGGAGCAATAGGCCAAAAAAAGTGAACTTAGACCTACTAGGAATAGGCAACTAGGCCTCCTAGTGAAATTGAGACCAATTGGATTGGTAATGTATCTAGAAGTGTGGGAAAGGGTTAAGAATGACCTTTGATGGGCCAAGAAGATAAATAAGAGTCTAAAGGAATGTATGGGAAAGTCCTAAGAAGGGGTTTGAGATTCTAGGAGAAAATCTAGTGAAGAAGACTAGGCATTTGGGGAACTAGTTGGACTAGTTAAGCCTAGAAACTTTGGAATCTTCAAACGATCAACTATACCTTGGAGGAGAAGTTCATAGTGAGGGTCTTGGAGATCCTAATTGGAGGATAATCCAAAAAGAGGTAACCATTGGATGGTTAGGATAGAGAAAGAATCATTTTGAGTGAAGAAAACACTAGAGTACCAGACCCTCTGCATCGGAGTGGTATCAGAGCCTGAATTTCATGAAGTTTGTGTATGTCTGAAGGGGGGAGAGTCAAAGGTTGAAAGAATTCCTCCTAAGGAAATGAGTAGGTATGCCATTGTGGAATTGGTCAGGTCCTCTTGGAGAAGGCTAGTGTGTCCGAGACAAAGGTTAAAAAGAAGATCACTGAATGCGGAGATGAGAGTGATGAGTCTGAATCCTTACATTCAAGAACACTCAAGAATGAGGTCTCAAAAATTGATCCATAGCTCCCTAGGCATGGAGTGCAAGGGTTTTTAGAATACTCTCAGCTAGAGCTATTAAGCCTATAACCTTGCTAG
>MU227824.1:1858517-1875968 GCA_018584345.1 Thuja plicata | reverse complement strand
TATGATTTGATCAAGGAAATTGATATAATTGATATTGTTGATATTTGAAAATATTGATTCAGGGATTTGATAAATTGAGAAATGGGGCCCAAAGTCTAGGCGACCATTTTAGGGTGCATACAATGAGGATGTTGAAAGTCAGACATAAGAGTCATCTAACAAGGGTAAAGAACCTGACATGGATAAGGAACAAAAGGTATTCTTGGATGCCTTTAAGTCCCTTAACAAGGATAGCATGGAACACATACCATATTATTGTGGCAATTTGAATGGTGAAGAACTACTAGATTGGCTAGAGGCCATTGACAACTAGTTTGATTACAAAGAGGTGTCAGAAGAGAAGAGGGTCAGCTATGCCAAAGCTAGACTCAAAGGATCTGCATTGGTGTGGTGGAACATGATGCAAGATGATAGGGTAGCCAGTGGAAAGAAAAAGTTAGTTTCTTGGGAGAGGATGAAGATCAAATTGAGGGCAAAAATCTTGCCTATTGATTATGAAATCCAAATATACTAAAAAATGCAAAACCTAAGACAAAAGGATATGACAGTAAGTTCCTATACTAAGTAGTTTTACACACTGAGCCTAAGGGCTAGAAGACAAGAAGATGAAATAGAGAAGGTAGCGAGATATCTCAATGGGTTGAGACAAGGGATTCAAGATGACATTAGCATGATGGCTCCTAACAGTATGCACAAGTGTTTCTAATTAGAATTGAAAGCAGAGGATAAGGCTAGAAGGAGGAATTACTTCCATCAAAGGGGAAGAGGTGGTAACAATAATAGAGGTTTTTAGAGAGGCGGGAGTAACTTTGCTAGGGGATAGAGCCCTAATAGACAAGAAGATAATTAGTCTATGGATAATAGTGGGGGTAATCAGTTTAGAGGATATTTTTCAGAGACGAGGATATAGAGGGATGGGACCTCCTAGAGGTAGGTTTCAGCCCCAAGGAAGATCTAATTCAGTCTTTACTGGCATATGTTATAACTACAACCAAGTGGGTCACACAATAGGTAGGTTTCCTAAAAAGACTTCCTCATCTTCAATGGGGGATAGAAGAAATCAGTTGGTATAATAGGATGACACACAAATTGTTACTTCTCCCATTTCCAAGGTAGGGCCAATATTGGATGGAGGGAATTTGATCTTGAGAAGAACTTTATTGAAGGTTCCTAACACCATAGAGCCACCTCAAAGGAATAATTATCTCAAGATAAGTTGTAGGTCTCATGGGAATATTTGCAAGGTGATAGTGGACTCTGGATCCACTCAAAATATAGCATCCACTGAGATGGTAGACAAACTAAAACTTAGGAGTACCTCATACCACTCCCTACAAAGTAACCTGGTTAAAAAAAGGGTAGCAAATAGTGGTGGATGAACAAACTATGGTTGAGTTTGAGATAGGAGAGTATAAGGACAAGGTCCTATGTGACATACTGCCTATGGATGCATGTCATTTGCTTCTAGGATGTCCATGGAAGTATGATGTCAAAGAAATACATGATGAAGAAAAGAATAGTTATGTGATCACCAAGTTAGGGAAGAAGTTTTAGATGGATCCTTTGCAAGATCCTAATGAGGAGAAACATGTGGGAACCAATGTGATGTTACTGAGTGTGAAGGAGTTTCTAAAAGCCATGAAGAAGGAGAAAAGAGTCTATTGTGCAATGATAGTGAGGCCAAAGAAGGAGACCGAAGAGAAAGTCAACATGCCACCAGAGATAAAAGCATTGTTGGAAAGATACCATGACATAGATGATAATGGATTTCCAAGTGCATTACCACCTATGAGGTATGTAAGCCATTATATTGACCTCATTCCTAGAGAAAATTTTCCAAACAAAGTAGCATATAAGATGACACCAAGTCAAAATGCAGAGATAGCAAAATAGATTCAAGATTTGTTGGATAAGGGATTAATAAGGAAGAGTTTAAGCCCATGTGTTGTACCTACAGTACTTGCACCTAAGAAGGATGGAAAATGGAGGATGTGTACATACTCCAGGGCTATAAAGAAGATCACAATTAGGTATAGATTCCCAATGCCCTAGATAGAAGATTTGATGCACAATTTGGGAGGTTCTTGTTACTTTTCTAAGGTGGATTTGAAGTCAGGGTACCATCAAATAAGAGTGAGGCTTGGTGATGAGGGGAATACATTCTTCAAGACTAATGAAGGGTTGTATGAGTGGCTAGTAATGACCTTTGGCCTAAGTAATGCACCTAGTACATTCATGAGGCTCATGAATGAAGTGCTAGTAGATTTTATTGGTAATTATGTAATAGTTTACCTTGATGATATTTTGATATTGAGCAGGTCCAAGGAGGATCACATGAAGCATTTGGACATGGTCTTAAGGAGGCTACATCAAGAGAAGTTGATGATCAATAAATAAAAGTGTGAGTTTCTAAAAAATTAACTAGTTTATATTGGTTTTGTGGTTGCTAATGGATGCATGAAGATGGATCTTGATAAGGTCAAGTCCATATTCGAATGGCCTACTCCTAGGTCCATAGGTGATGTTAGGAGTTTTCATGGATTGGCCTCCTATTATAGGAAATTTGTGAGGAATTTTAATCATGTATGTTCCCCTATCCTCAACAGCATAAAAGGTGGAATCAAATGTCAATTTAAGTGGACTATAGCAGCAGACCAGGGGTTTGAAATGTTGAATAAAATAATTGAAGAACTACCTACTCTTAGGATCCCTAATTTCAATCAGATCTTTGTGGTGGAGTGTGATGCTAGCAAGCTAGCTATTGGAGTAGTGCTAAGCCAAGAGGGACACCCTATGGAATTATTCTCAGAGAAGTTAAATGAGGCTAAACAAAAGTACTCCACCTATGGTTTGGAATTGTATGCTATGGTACAAGATCTTAAAAAGTGGAGACACTATCTCCTACCAAGGAAATTTTTTATCTACACTGATAATCATGCCCTAAGTTTCTTGAATGGGCAAGAAAAACTGAATCAAAGGAACCTTAAGTGGGTAGATTCATTGCAAGCATACACATTTGTTAGCAATAAGGTTGGAGATGTTCTTAGCAGAAGAGTACTCACAATATAGGAGATGCAATTGCAAGGTGTGGGGATGGAAAACTTGAAAGAGACCTACAAAGAGGACAAAGATTTTAAAGATGCCTATGAGACATGTGTGAAGTTTCAATAGGGGTTTAAAGTGGAGTTTACTAAATTTGTGTTGCAAGAGAGTATATTTTTTAAGGGACACCTCATGTGTATACCTCAATGTTCAATGAGGGAGAATATTGTGAAGGAAAAACACCAAGGAAGCTTGGGAGGCCACTTTGGAGTGGATAAAACATTGGAGCAGGTGAATAGGCATTACTATTGACCTAAGTTACAGTCAGATGTTAGGATATTTGTAGAAAAATGTTAGATATGTCAGAGGGATAAAGGACAAAGTAGTAATAGTGGGTTGTATCAACCTCTTTCCATACCCCAAAGGCCTTGGGAGTGCCTAAGCATGGACTTTGTTTTGGGGTTAATAAAAAAAAGTAGGGGTCATGATAGTGTGTTTATTGTGGTGGACCATTTTATAAAAATGGCACACTTCATTCCCTAAAAGAAACCCAATGATGCTTCTCAAATTGTAGGTCTATTCTTTATAGACATTGTAAGGATCCATGGATTGCCACTGAATATAGTAAGTGACAGACATAGTAAGTTTGTGGGTCACTTTTGGAGGACTGTATGGAAGATGCTTGGAAAAAACTTGTCTTTCTCTTCATCCTACCATCAAAAGTTAGATGGACAAATGGAGGTAGTCAATAGGTCACTTCGGAACTTGCTAAGATGCTTGACTAAGAAGCATGGACAATCCTGGGATCACATTATAGGGCAAGCAAATATTTTTTTAAATGACTCCATTAATAGGAGTACTGGAAAAATACCCTTTGAGATAGCATATGGGGTCAATCATAGAGGGATCTTGGAGTTGAGGGATCCTAGTTTGAAGGAAAAGAGGAGTACACAAGGAGAGTCATTTGCAGAACAAATGAAGGAGCTTCGCGATCAAGTCAACAAGACTTTACAAAAGCAAGTGGAGAAGTATAAGTTCAAAGATGATAAGACAAGAATGCATTTGCAATTAAAGGTAGGGGATCTAGTACTTGCCTATCTTAGGAAGGAGAGGCTGCCCAAGGGTCAACCAACTAAGTTACTCATGAAGAAGATAGGACCATTGAATATTTTGCATAAGTATGGAAAGAATGCATATGAGGTAGATTTGCCTCTTGATTTGGGAATTTCACCCATTTTCAATGTTTGTGACTTGTATCCCTACAAGGGACCAACACCATACACAAGTCAATCCACTCTTTCAGAGCTAGAAGAGGATGATTGGATCAAAGATCTCCCTACACCTATTCCTCTATAATTGGACAGTATTATGGATTCTAAGGTGATAAAGAAGACAAGGAAGGGTACTTACAAGGATTATATAGTGAAGTGGAAGGGACTACCTGAAGCTGAGGCCACTTGGATGATAGAGGTAGATATTTAGAAGCATGGGGTAACCATTGAAGACCTAACTCAAGGGACTTGAGTTATTTGTCTCAGGGGAGTATGGTCCAAGGCACCTCCCATTTTGATGTTTTAGCATGTTGTCGGGTTGGATTAGGTGTTTTTGTGTGGTTTTTCATAGGATCCAATAGGTTGGATACAATGTTGTTTAACTTCATGATTGTAAGAGGCAATAGTGCTCATTAGGTGATTTAGGGTCATTTTGGCCTAAATTATTGAAAGTTTGTATTTTGATGTAATTTGGGTTTAATGGGTGTTTTAGGACCCTACATATCCTACCTAGGGTCATGAAATTCAAACTCACCCATCGAGTTGACAAAAAGAGTCAAAATGCTCAAAAAGAAAAATGTTGCTAGCAACTTTGAAATGTTGCTCAAGCAACTTTTGCAAGAAATGGAAAAAATGAAGTTAGAGAATTTGTAACTTCCCATGCTTGGTATATGAGTATGGATTCATTGATTTGGGATGGTTAGTGAAATTTTGGATTGCAACATTTGTTTTGGTACATCTATACAGATGACTGTAACTGCATTCTTGTAATCTACATTATGTTCTTGCTACTGTATGGCTATGTACGGATTGGCATAGAAGATAGGACCCCATGAGGGTGTAGAGGTTTCAATTAGATTTCATATGTAATATATATTTTTCTTTCAATTTCATCTAGTGTAAAGTCAGAGTGTTTTTTAAGTCACTGGTCTATAGGCGACCTTCCAGTGTTGCAGAGTTAGAAATGGCTCTAACCTAAGAACCCATCGGTGGAATTTATTGAAACCATGGGGGAAGTAGGGTTAGAGTCTTTAGATAGTTTTTTTGTTTCCATTTTATTAGTTTCAATGGATTTCCTAGACCAAATGGGAAGCCCTATGGCTGATTATTAAATACAAGTGAGCTAGGACAGGGAGAAGAAGGATTTGGTTCGAGCACCCATGAACTTTGAGAAAAGACTTAGTGGAATTTTTAGATGCCCTAGATAGTCTCCTAAAAGGAAGAAAATGTGGAAGGGGGTGAATTGAATTTTGGAGACCAATTTGATAATTGTTTATGTTGACTGGTCCAGAGGCCTAAATAATAGGCTAAAAACTAGGCCCTGGTGGAAACTAGGGTTATCAATGCAGCCAAAAGTCAAGAATTTGAATTTTGATAGTGTTCATAGATACATTGAATATTTTCAAGGTATTTTTTGGATTCATTTGCATAATTTGGGATCAATAGGCCAAAAAAAGTGAATTTAGACCTACTAGGAATTACGCAACTAGGCCTCCTAGTGAAATTGAGACCAATTGGATTGGTAATGTATCTAGAAGTGTGGGAAAGGGTTCAGAATGGCCTTTGATGGTCTAAGAAGATAGATAAGAGTCTAAAGGAATGTATCATAAGATCCTAAGCAAGGGTTTGGGATTGTTGGAGGAAATCTAGTGAAGAAGACTAGGCATTTGGGGAACTAGTTGGACTAGTTAAGCCTAGAAACTTTGGAATCTTCCAAAGATAAACTATACCTTGGAGGAGAAGTTGATAGTGAGGGTCTTGGAGATCTGAATTGGAGGAGAATCCAAAAAGAGGTAACCATTGGATGGTTAGGACAGAGAAAGAAGCATTTTGAGCAAAGAAAATACTAGAGTACCAAACCCTCTGCATCACACATAGACACTATTCATTCCCTGTCTTGACTTAGGAAATCCAACCACAAAGTCCATGCTCAAGAATTCCCATGTTCTAGTTGGGATAGGAAGTGGTTGATATAGGCTAGCATTATTAGATGTTCCCTTAGCCTTCTGACACGCAATACAACTCTCAACATATTTCCTAATATCAACATTCATCTGTTGCCAAAAGTAAAATCTATGAACAAGTTATTGTGTCTTACTAACCCCAAAATGACCACTCAATGCACCATTGTGTTTCTCCTGAATCAAATTATCCCTTATAAACCCTCTATGGACATATAGTTCACTTCCTTTAATTAGGAGATTACTTTTCAAAGTATATTCAAAATATTTACTATGAAAGTCATTCTTATATTCTTGACATACCTTATAGATGTCTGCAAAGTCTTCATCATCACCATATAGATGTTTGAATTTGTCTATTACCAAGCTCTACAATTGGATCTCCTGGATAGTAAGGGCTCTTCTACTCAAGGCATCTACAACCTTGTTCTTCAATCCCTTCTTGTGCTTGATATTGAATGTGTATACTTGCAGGTATTCAACCCACTTCATATGCTTATGACTCAATTTATCTTATGAGTTCAAGAAGCTCAAGGCTTGATTGTCTGAATAGACTATGAACTCCTTTGGAAGAAAATAATGCCTCAATTTTCTCAGTAACTGGACCAGAGCATACATCTCTATGTCATAAGAAGAATATTTATTCCTATCTTCACTTAGTTTCTCAGAGTGGAAGGCCACTGGTCTTGCCTCTTGGCTCAAGACAGCTCTAATTGCTACATTGTTGGAATCACATTCCCCTATAAATATCTTTTCAAAGCTTGGAAAAACCATAATTGGTTGGTTTTCAATCTTCCTTTTTAGTATCTCAAAACCATGGTTATCTTGTTCATTCAAAATAAACTTAGTCTTCATGCCTCCTTTGATAGTGTCCAGCATAGGAGCACAAATTGCACTAAATTTCTTAATAAACTTTCTATAGTACTATCCTAGGCCATTAAAAATTCTTACCTCAGTGCTTGTTCTTGGAGTAGGCTAGTTGATGAGGGCCTCCACTTTTCTAGGGTCCATATTTAAGTTATCCTGAGACAACACAAAACCAAGGTACACTAACTCTGTCTTGATGAACTCACACTTTTCTAAGTTGATCATCGAATTCTCCTCCTGTAGATTCTTAAAAACCAGTTCAAGGTGTTTGAGGTGCTCTTCCCTTGTCTTAAAATAGATGAGTATATCATCTAAGTAGACCACTACAAGCTTTCCATTGTAATATTTAAGTACCTCATTCATCAACCTCATGAATGTTGATGGGGAATTTGACAACCCAAATGGCATGACAAGCCTATCATATAGTCCTTCTATAGTTTTTAAGGTTATTTTCCTCTCATCCCCTTAATTTACCCTTATTGGGTGATAGCCACTCTTTAGGTCTATCTTTTTCAAGTACCTTGCTCCTCCTAGACATTCCATTAGGTCTTCTATCCTAGGGATGGGAAACCTAAACCTAATGGTGATCCTATTGATTTCTCTGGAGTCTGTAAATAATCTCCAAGTTCTTCCCTTTTTAGGTGCTAGGACTGTGGGCATGACACAAGGGCTAATTATCTTTCTTATAAGGCCTTGTTCTAGGAGATCTTGGATTTGTCTAGAAATTTCCTCATTCTGTTGAAGATTCATTTTATAGGCTGCCTTATTGGGTAGCGTAGCTCCTGGTATTAGGTCTATTTGATGGCTTATAGACCTCTTAGGGGGTAGGGTTGATGGTTTTCCATCACTCACTATTTTTTCATACTTATCTAACATCTCTTGGACTTCTTTTGGTATCTCTATCCTCTTCTTTGTTTTGTCTGCAACTTCCTTTGGCTTTAAAAACATTGAAAATCCAACTCCTTCTCCTTCTTCTAAGGTCTCTAAGAACTCTTTTTCACTCACCATGAGAACATTGGGACCAGTTGTCTTCAATTTTGAATCCTCCAACAGTGACTGGATTTTACATGTCACATTGTTCTTCTTGAAAGAATATGAATTTTTCACTCCATCATGCATGGCCTTCCTGTCAAATTTCCATGGTCTACCTAGGAGAAAGTGACATACATCCATAGGTAGGACTGTTGATCTCTAAGTTTTGTTGATCATTAGTGTCCCACACTTAGTCATTATCTAGGAAGGTTAGTCGGTCATCACTGTAGTCAAGCTATCTAGTATAGGTCAAGCTATCTGGTATAGTCGTTGCCAAGAAAATAATGGTTTCTGAGTGACTTGAAAATCAAGAAAAATTTGATCATGTTCATGCCAAGCACCAAAGTCTTAATGTGCTGAGAAAGACAGTTTTGACATACATGTTAGGAATGGCACAAAATTGAAGGTAAACTATTTTGGACTGACTTGTTCATGCATTTAATGATTTCAATGGAGGTAATTATGCATTAATTATTTGATCCCAATGCATGGAATGGAGCCAATAAAAAAATTGGAATGCCCAAGCGGCATAAGCATTTGATCCCAATCGTTGATCTAGATCTAGATTCCAGATTCGTAAAATATATAATATTGCTTCTTAAAGCCTAAAAATATGGTGTAGGTGTGTATGAGAGGAGAAGAGTATGCGTACATGAGAGATGTGCAAAGGGTTATTTTGATAGAAGAATCAAAGATTTAGCAGAGTGAAAGAGCAGTGAGCAGCAGAGTAAAGACATATCAGATAATTAGATCAGAGAAGGTATTGGAAAGAGGAGATCTATTATCAGTATCAGAGTGCATAATGAAGGATTAGTTCTTAAGACATTCTTACCAATGTATCAGGTGAAATCTCGTATTAGAGTGGTTCTAATATACCTTTCTAAATCTATTAGATGAGTGCTTACTCTGTTGTAAGTTTAAATCCTTTTACAAGGTAGATTGTAATTATCTATACCTCTTAACCAGGCAGACCTTTAACCAGCTAGATTACATATTGTGATCAAACTTTGTATCCCTATTAGGCACACTTTATTGTTGTAGTAGTAAAGATTTTTGTGGGTGTCATCCCCACCCCAGTTTTACCTTATTGGGTTTCTAGGTTACCAAAATTATATGTCTTGAGTTATTTATTTACTATCATGGATGCTACTAGTTGATAGATCAATTACATTTATTCATGGTTGTGGATTAGTTTTGTTTCAAAGGATAAAAGTTTTAAGATCTGATTCACCCATCACCCCCTCTCAGTATCTTGCTTTCCCATATTGTATTTCCAATAATTGGCATGAGAGCACAGTTCTCCTACAAAAAAATTTAATCAGCTTGAGAGTATAGATCTTGAGATGGATATTTACAAATTGGGTAAAGTTATTGAGAATCAAAAGATTGAAATTCAGCTAGCATTACATCAAATTGAAACTGCAAGATAGGAACTAAATAAGTCCTTGAAATAAAGGAAAGATATGGCCAAACAAATGAATGATACTCATTATCAGGAAGAAGACACTGCAATTCTATTTCAGAATGGAAACTCTACTGAGAGCGATGCATCAATTGCAGATCTACTGGAAAGAAACAATGCATTGTGTGAAGAAGTCAGAAACCTTAAAAGAGAACAAGAAATGCAAACAGTAAGACTATGTGAAGTAGTAGAACAAAAGAAGAAAGCTGAAGATGAGAAATCTATGGCTGAAGAAGACAAAAGAATGATGACTGTCAGACTTGATGAAAGGACACATGAAGTACAAATGATGACAAACAATCAGGTTGACATGGTGAATCAACTGCTACTTGCAAATCAGGAGTTCAGTAAGAAATACATAGAAATTGTGAATCTAAGATCTAAAAAGTAGTCAATTGAAAAATGAATTGAGATCTGAGAAAGAACTGAATGAAAGATTGAATAGACCCAATGAAGATTTGACTCATCTTGAAAACTTGATGGAAGTATCAAGGAGATATAAAGATTCTTCTGGATTAGGTCACATCGAACAATAGACATCTACTGAGAAAGGAGAATCATCTAAGATTGGTGAAAAGAAGAATGCAAAGTCAAAGAAAAACAAGCCTATATGCCACCACTATGGAAAATCTAGACACACAACAAACATATGCCAAAGCAAGAATGGTAAGTCCAATCCTAAACCTAAGTTTAATGGTTATTGCTTTAATTGTAATAAGTTTGGAGATCAAGCATATGGATGTTGGGAAAAGGCAAATAATGCACCTCCCACACCTAGATTCAATGGGTATTGTTACAACTGTCAAAAAATTGGACATAGAGCACAAGATTGCAGATCTAATGCTAAACAACAATGGACATCAAAGACACAAGAAAAGGAACCAAGGAAGGGTAACACTTACAATTGGGATTATAACACATGGCATAGCTATCATTACTGTGGTGACTATGGACATGTTCCAAAAAATTGCATAAAGACACATTTCAGAGGTAAATCTAAGATTTGGATGAATGGAAGCCTAGTTTGTTATAATTGTTTGAAAATTGGTCATACTATGAAAGATTGCAAAACAAGGGTACCTACTCCCACTGTTGAGCAGATTAGAGCACAGATGAACCATACATAGATAAAGAAAGAAAAACCTTGCAGCAGTGAAGCTATTGAAGCCGAGGTCACCCAATCTAATAGATCAGGTGATCCCACCATCACTAATTAAGCAAAGAAAGGTATGTAAGGAACTATGTTTATATCTCATATATTTTATAAGTTCCTAACATATAAAAGTGAAATAGTCCATATCTGCATATAATAAGATGCATCAGGACACATTTTGAGTTATGTAGAGAGAAAATTCAAAATGCACTATAGGTGCCGAGCAACAGTATATTTCTAATGTATGTTGAGTAAGTTTTGTTTGATGACCATGAGGAAAGTGAATTTTGT
Source organism: Thuja plicata (assembly GCA_018584345.1). Lineage (NCBI taxonomy): Eukaryota > Viridiplantae > Streptophyta > Pinopsida > Cupressales > Cupressaceae > Thuja > Thuja plicata. The sequence continues at coordinate 1,864,889 of MU227824.1, read as the reverse complement.
GAGTCAGCTGAGGATAGTTATTTGGCACTCACTCAACGGAAAGAAGATTTAATGTTGACCTAACTTTCGACCATTGGAGCCTATATAAAGGGAAGAGCTATTTCATTTCTTCTCACCATGTGATTAAGAATTTCATAAGAGTGATTTCTCCAAATATTTTTGAAGATTTCTACAGCGTGCCGTTGACAACCTCTTTAGTGGAAAGTGTGGATTTTTTTACTTGTTGAGGTACTCTATTCATGATCCTTGAAACCCTATTTTTTAGAGAAAAATGCCACAAGTTCTTCTACACTAGCTAAGATAATGGAGAAGGAGTTTATTAATGTTCAATTGGTAAGGAGCGACACCTATGCACCTCCTAATTTCTGAGCAGTTCCTAAGAGTGCCATCAAGGGTGATCTGACTGGAGCGCTATTGTCAATTCTACTAAAGGTACTCATAATTCATGATATTAGGTCATGCTATATGTTCAAGATAAGTGAAGTTGGAGATCACGAGCTAAGAGCATCTTACAACAAATTGTGCATTGTCAGAGCCCTAAAACATGAACATAAACACTTAGCCGAGAGAGGGTTAACTCGTGCCCTAGACTTTCTGAGACAATTCAAAATGGAATGGATCAAGATTGTTTTGAGTCATGTACATGATATGAACATATGGCTAGAAAATGGACCAGTTAAGATTACAAAGGAAATCATCCATCGAGTAACAGGTTATCCAATTCTAAACAGGAAGAAAACTATGAGATGTCAGAGTAAGGAAAATATAGAAGAATTCACTGGAGCTATTTGGAAAAAAAGAGGGATGATGATATCTACGATTACAGACTTGGAGCTTGATTTTTATATTAGGGTTATATCTCATAAGTTTTATCATTCGAGCTGATTGGATAGTGTCCCCTGCATTATAGTCGACCAGGCTTGGAAAATTGTGAAGAAGGATCATACCTATGACCTTGTCGAGCTTCAACTAATGCAACTAGCCAAGAACCTTGCTTCAATCAAAAAGGCAAAGAACTCAATATGTAAGTTTGGATCTCTGCTCACTTGCATATTTTTATACATACAAAATACATTTCCTACTTTTGGAAACATAGTGTGGAAAAAAAAAAAACCTATCACACAACAAATCAATGCATTTATTTAGCAATTAGGTGATAATTTTGACAATGTGATGGGAACATATTTTGTGGAATTAAAGAAAAAGATGAGATTAAGGAGTAGAATTCCCACTTCACTAGTTGAAAAACATTATGAGGATGTTTGTTTCCTAGTAGACACAGATTTCACCTATGTGTAGGCAGTAGTGCCAAGGGTATCATGGCTGAGACCATTACCTTATGAAGTAAACATTGATGAGATATCTGAAGAAATACCAACTCTATTGGCAGAGGAAATTGATAGTACAGTAAAACATTTTGGACACTATGAAGAAGATAAATCCAAAATCTCTATGGATTTGAAGGTTGGCACTATGGAGAGAAAAAGGAATAAAATTGTCAAAAATATGAAGAAGATGGTTGGTATTGAGAGTGGTGAAGAAGTAGAGGATGTGCCTTTGGGTTTATTAATACGACATGAAGAAGATATGTCTAGTGAACTTGAAGAAGATATCACTGTGAAAGGTAAAGGGAAGTAGCTAGCTATTACCGAGGCAACTAAACAAAGCAAAGCCAAACCTAAGGCTACCCCTCCTATAGCTAACCAGCCTAGGAAAAGGGCATCAACTATTTCTACACAAGCTGAGACAACAAAGGTATATACAAAGAAGATTGCTGGTGAGAGCAGTTCAGGTAAGAGAAAACAAGTTGGAACAAAGGTTGTGCTGAGCCAACTTAAGAAAATATTAAGGAGAAAACCAATCCCAAGTGATAAAGAAGATGAGGAGAAGACAGATAATTATGAACTGAGAAACATACCTACAACATCACATAAACCAATGACCAATATTGATGAGGTATGTAAGAACCTAAGAAGTAATGTTGGTTTAGCAGGATTTAAGTTTATTAAGTACGAGAAGAAAAGAATAGCTAACAAGCATAACATTCAGGAAGCATTAATAGATATAATATGCACATTCAAGATGATGCCTATCGAGATAGGAAATCTTATTCCTATAGAGCTATATGATATTTTGTCTCAAAAGTGGCAGTATGCTTTTATGACTGAAAGACAGATAAGGGAAGGAATATTAGCTAAGTTCATTCCTGATCTAACCAAGAAATAGATAGCCAAATTCATAGAACAATATCAGAGGAAGTTTATTCCTAAACAAAGAGCCTATGCAATTATAAAGAATGATGTTGAAGGTGTAGTTCAATAGAGCACCAGAATATGGAACGAAATTTTTGGGTTAATCACTAAGAAGGATGATGGGAAAGGTGAAGGCACCTCAGAGCTGAAGGAAATGGAGAAAGAAACTACTACAAATCAAGTAGAAATTGAAACTAAAAATGAACCACAAAAGGAAGCATAAGATGGGTAAAATATAGATTTGACAATGGATATTCCCATTGACACTACACTTGGAGAGAACAACAATTTGGATGCCGAGGATCAGAATGAGCCAACAGACATAGGTATGCAATCACCCATTTGGACAACTGAGGTTGAGTCAAAGAAAGAAGGAGAAAAGGAGGTAATAAATACAAATCCACCTATTTTAGAGGTTGTACAAATAGTTTTAGAGAGTTGAGATAAGATGGAAGTAATTGCAAATTATCCTATAGAACAAGAGGCTATACAAGTGTTGGTAGCTCTACCACACTCTACATCATCTAATCCTACTAGACCTAAAATAGGAAGTGTACCTGACCAGCAAGAAAACTTGACTCAGATTAAGGCAACAATTAAAATTAATACTGATAAAGGTAAAGATATCAAGTACCTGAGCTGAGTATCATCTCTTTAGAACTCAAAAGGAAGAAGTCACATAAGAGGTGATGACATGTAACTGATTAAATGGTTGACTATATTAAGTTGAAGATGATGCAAGACATTAAATCAGTTAATGGTTTATATTGTCATTGATGTCAATTTGATATAATCTGTATGGTCAAATACATAATGCAAAAGACTTCAGAGAATCAATGGAACAAAGGTTATGCTTTCAGCAATGCATAGAAGTCAAGTATTCACTAAGTGACAGACTACACCGACAGAGTGCACACCATCGGTAAATACAGAGATAAAGTTATAGTGATGCCCGACGAGCAGAAGACAGTATTGCTCGACAAATAAAAATCACAGGATACCCAACAAGCTATAAATAGTGTTTCCCGATGAGAAAGATCCAATGATGCCCGATGGATGGAGATCCTGAAGCTAACTAAAGTGACACTGATGGAACTAGTAGTTGTCACCGGTGATAAACTACAGAATTGACTGACAGAACAGAGAGATTAGAAAACAACAAAATATCTAGCTGGCAAAGCTAAAAGATAGACTTAACTGGTTTTTTTATTTATTTTATTCAACCACAGTTAAGTAAGTGATTTGCACAACTAGCAAGAAGATAACTACAAGATAAATCAGGAGTTAAAGCCATAAATCAATTTGGATGGATTGTTTTTCACGCCAAGAATCAAGAATTAAGGATATCATGTCTATTTAAGAGACAAGCATAATTCATTCCTAGAAGTGAAGAAAGCCATCAGATACATGGGGGAGTAAACTGATAGAATATTTTGAAGAGAAACTGATGAAGAATTAACTTCATGCAGTCCTGATCAATGAAGTTGAGGGAGAGCTAAAGAATTCTGCAGACACCAAAAAATAGAAAAGCATAGCATCACAGAGCAGAAAGAGTTAAGTACAAAGGAATTGTATAGATATATTGATCATAAATATATTGTAAGTAAATAGATCTGAAAATCTACAATTTAGTTGCATTAGAAACAGGTCATTTGGTTTCAGTTTAACCATTGAAGCATTAAGTCTCTTAACAGAGCAGGACTTAACAGTCTTTTGTAATTGAGGTATATCCTAACAGATTACCAGAAGGTTGACTCATGATAGTAGCACCGGTCTTACCTAAAGCCTATTGACAGTCTAAGAAGGAGGCTAATTCAAGGATGGTAGTAAGATTTTCATAAAGCCTATTGACAGTCATGGGACTGATTCAAGGATGGTAGCGTAGATGCCAAATACTAAGTGACAACCTATGTATAAAAATCCTCTAGCAAGGTCACACTTAACCGTGTGTTTGTAACCTTTAACAAGGTTGGCTCCTAATAGGGCTCACTTCAGAAGAGTGAAAATTTGGGGTACCAGTCCCAGTGGTTTTTCCCTTAACAGGGTTTTCACGTTAAAATCCTTGTGTTATATGTGTATGGTTTATTAATTTATTGTTTTACATTCTACATATGCATTTATGGATTGACTGGTATACTCTACATATTTACTGAGTATCGGTAAATACAGTTTACTGCCTATTGGTTATCAAGGAGAATAAGGACATACAAGGTAAACCGACAGACAATTATTTGTTTCAATTATTTCAAAGGCATACATCTTGTAGGGACTTAATAATTAGAGAAGTACTGATTGGTGGATTAAAGTTCAAAAATGATAAATCTTTGAGGCCACTGATTCACCCCCTCTCTCAATTATTACTAACAATTGGTATCAGAGCTTGTGTGCTTAGAAGCAAGGTTTCAAGACCTAAGTAAAAGATCACAAGATGAATAGACGAGATGTGCCAAGTTGAATAAAGACAAATTTGATTCATGGAAAAGCAGGATAAATCTTCACTTATCAGGTATTGGAAATGATATTACTCAATACCTAGATACTAAATATGTGTTGCCTACAGGACCATTGACAATAGATCAATTGAGAGTAAAGCATGAACATAACTGCATGGTTATAGAACTTTTAGCCTCACTCTCTAATATTGAATTATAAGATGTCAAAGATTGCAAAAATGAAAAGACAATGTGGGAGAAGTTGAAACTTGTACATGGAGGTGATGCAAATGTTCTGAGAGCCAATGCAAAAATCCTTAGAGGAAATTTTGATGATCTCAGAATGAAAGAAGGTGAAAACATCACACAGTATAGTACAAGAATAAAAATAGTCAATGCTATATGAGGTGTTGGAGGTACACTTGAAAAAGATACAATGGTAAGTAAAATCCTAAGAACCTTATTGCCCATATATGCTATTAGAGTCTCTGCTATTCAAGAAATGAGAGCAGTAGAAAATAATATAGTCACTCTTGATAGCCTGATTAGTAGACTGATTTCATTTGAGATGAATAACTTTCATAATAGTGTCTTACCAAACTTAGAGTCTGCATTCAAGTCTTCTGTGAGAATAAGTAAATCTAGCCAGAGAAAATCATCTAGAAGAGACAATGAAAGTGAAATTGAAAGTGAAGAAGAATATCTAGATGAAATTGAAGCACTCACGGCAAGAAGAATGCTAAGAGGTAAAGGTAAATACAAAGGCAAGTTAGCACTTGTATTTTTTAATTGTAAAGATATTGGACACTTTTCTACAAGATGTCCTAAAAGAAAAGATGACAGAAATGATAACAAATCTTTTGAGAATAAATCTGACAGAGGTGATAACAAATATTACAGAGGATACCAACGATCAGAAAGAAGTGCTACCCGAGATCACAAGGACAAAGGCAAGAAGGCTAGCTATCTAGCTGCTTAGAAAGATGAAGATACTAACACTGAACCGGATGATGATGTTGAGATAGTGTTTGTAGCTGTGAAGGATGATTCAGATGAAGATGAAAGGTATGAAGAAACGACACTCATATCTAAGATTAGTAAGAATGATATTTGGATTCTAGATAGTGGCTGCACTCACCATATGACCGGTGACAAAGAAAAGTTTAATACTTTTGAATACTATAAAGGTGGTATAGTAAGAATGGGAAATGATTCTCCTTGTGAAATTGAAGGTAAAGGAACAGTAATGCTGAATAACCTGATTAAATGTGAAAATGCTTATTGGGTAAAAGGATTGAATTATAATATGTTGAGTGTTAATTAGCTGAATAATTCAGGTCATAAGGTAGCATTTGAGAACAAGAAGGCAAAGATCTTCAATGAATCAGGAACACTGATTGGTACCGGTGAACATACCAAAGGTAACTTATTCTATTTGAATGATACTAACCCCACTTGCTTGATGACTAGAAACAAAGACATATGGTTGTGGCACAAAAGGTTGTCTCATGTAAACTTTGACAACATGATGAAGATAAGCAGGAAAATAAATGTAAGAGGATTACCGACGATGACAAAGCCAGACAACATCATGTGCAAGAATTGTCAAAAAGGTAAAATGACAAAGTCTAGTTTCAAAAGAAAAACCCATACATCTGATGATATTATAGAATTAGTCCATACTGATT